>JAXGFW010000074.1:0-142187 GCA_034376525.1 Nicotiana benthamiana | reverse complement strand
CCTGGGAAGTCCTCGTGTTGCATCCTTTTTTTTTTGGCAAAATTAATATCTTACTTCCACAATAAATCCGGTCGATATAATAAGTTTATATGGGAATTTAGAGTGCAAGGAATTTCGAATGCGATCATACTAGCACTAACGCACCGGATCCCCTCAGAACTCTGAAGTTAAGCGTGCTTGGCCGAGAGTAGTACTAGGATGGGTGACCCCCTGGGAAGTCCTCGTATTGCATCCCTCGTTTTGGCTTAACACCGTTGCACTTGATAGGCATGCCGAGCCCTCTAATTGTGATATTATTGGCAAGCGTGACTTGTTGTTATTGATCAACGCTTTTGCCCGCGAAAATACATAAGATCAAAAGAGGAATGTCGCATAAAACTGATAAATGAGCGTAAATGTACGTCATTTTACAGTTTTACACTTTGGGACCAAAATCGGAAGGAGGAAAGGTAATAATGGAAATTAGAATGCACGAAATGTCGGATGCTATCATACCAGCACTAACGCACCGGATCCCATCAGAACTCCGTAGTTAAGCGTGCTTGGGTGAGAGTAGTACTAGGATGGGTGACCCCCTGGGAATTCCTCGTGTTGCATCCCTCTTTTTGGCAAAATTAATATCTTATTTCTGTAATAAATCGGCGGTAGATATAATAAGTTTATATGGGAATTTAGAGTGCAAGGAATGTCGGATGCGATCATACCAGCACTAACCCACCGGATCCCATCAGAACTCCGGAGTTAAGCGTGCTTGGGCAAGAGTAGTACTAGGATGAGTGACCCCCTGGGAAGTCCTCGTGGTGCATCCCTCTTTTTGCCTTAACACCGTTGCACTTGACATGTCATTACTCCTCTGCCTCGAAGGCGACATCCGTAATACGGTCTAGTTGCGATGTCGCCGTTCCATGCGGCCTAGTGCAATAGGCATGCCGAGCCCTCTAATTGAGATATTATTGGCGAGCGCGGCTTGTTGTGACTGGTCAACGCTATTGCCCGCGAAAATACATAAGATCAAAGGAGGAATGTCGCGTAAAACGGATAAATGAGCGTAAATGTACGTCGTTTTAAGGTTTTAATTTGGGACCAAAATCGGAAGGGGGAAAGGTACTAATGGAAATTAGAATGCAAGGAATGTCGGATGCGATCATACCAGCACTAATGCACCGGATCCCATCAGAACTCCGAAGTTAAGCGTGCTCGGGCGAGAGTAGTACTAGGATGAGTGACCCCCTGGGAAGTCCTCGTGTTGTATCCCTCTTTTTGGCTTAAGACCGTTGCACTTGACATGTCACTACGCCTCTGCCTCGAAGGCGACATCCGTACTACGGTCTAGTTGCGATGTCGCCGTTATATGCGGCCTAGTGCGATAGGCATGCCGAGCCCTCTAATTGAGATATAATCGGCGAGCGCGGATTGTTGTTACTCGTCAACACAATTGCCCGCGAAAATACATAAGATCAAAAGAGGAATGTCGCGTAAAACGGATAAATGAGCGTATATGTACGTCGTTTTAAGGTTTTACACATTGGGACCAAAATCGGAAGGGGGAAAGGTACTAATGGAAATTAGAATGCAAGGAATGTCGGATGCGATCATACCAGCACTAATGCACCGGATCCCATCAGAACTCCGAAGTTATGCGTGGTTGGGCGATAGTAGTACTAGAATGGGTGACCCCCTGGGTAGTCCTCTTGTTGCATCCCTCTTTTTGGCAAAATTAATATCTTATTTCTGTAATAAATCGGCGGTAGATATAATAAGTTTATATGGGAATTTAGAGTGCAAGGAATGTCGGATGCGATCATACCAGCACTAACACACCGGATCCCCTCAGAACTCCGAGGTTAAGCGTGCTTCGGCCAGAGCAATACTAGGATGGGTGACCCCCTGGGAAGTCCTCGTGTTGCATCCCTCTTTTTGGCTTAACACCGTTGCACTGGACATGTCATTACTCCTCTGCCTCGAAGGCGACATCCGTAATACGGTCTAGTTGCGATGTCGCCGTTCCATGCGGCCTAGTGCAATAGGCATGCCGAGCCCTCTAATTGAGATATTATCGGCGAGCGCGGCTTGTTGTTACTGGTCAACGCAATTGCCCGCGAAAATACATAAGATCAAAAGAGGAATGTCGCGTAAAACGGTTAAATGAGCGAAAATGTACGTCGTTATAAGGTTTTACACATTGGGACCAAAATCGGAAGGGGGAAAGGTACTAATGGAAATTCGAATGCAAGGAATGTCGGATGCGATCAAACCAACGCTAACACAGCGGATCCCATCAGATCTCCGAAGTTAAGCGTGCTTGAGCGAGAGTAGTACTAGGACGGGTGACCCCCTGGGAATTCCTCGTGCTGCATCCCTCTTTTTGGCAAAATTAATATCTTGTTTCTGTAATAAATCGGCGGTAGATATAATAAGTTTATATGGGAATTAAGAGTGCAAGGAATGTCGGATGCGATCATACCAGCACTAACGCAGCGGATCCCTTCAGAACTCCGAAGTTATGCGTGCTCGGGCGAGAGTAGTACTAGGATGGGTGACCCCTGGGAAGTGCTCATGTTGCATCCCTCTTTTTGGCTTAACACCGTTGCACTTGACATGTCACTACGCCTCTGCCTCGAACGCGGCATCCGTAATTTGGTCTAGTTGCGATGTCGCCGTTCCATGCGGCCTAGTGTGAAAGGCATGCCGAACCTTCTAATTGTGATATTATCGGCGAGCGCGGCTTGTTGTTATAGGTCAACTCTTTTGCCCGCGAAAATACAAAAGATCAAAAGAGGAATGTCGCGTAAAACGGATAAATGAGCGTAAATGTACGTCATTTCAAGGTTTTGCACTTTGGGACAAAAATCGGAAGGAGGAAAGGTAATAACGGCAATTAGAATGCAAGAAATGTCGGATGCGATCATACCAGCACTAACGCACCGGATCCCATCAGAACTCCGAAGTTAAGCGTGCTTGGGCGAGAGTAGTACTAGGATGGGTGACCCCCTGGGAATTCCTCGTGTTGCATCCCTCTTTTTGGCAAAATTAATATCTTATTTCTGTATTAAATTGGCGGTCGATACAATAAGTATATATGGGAATTTAAAGTGCAAGGAATGTCGGATGCGATCATACCAGCACTAACGCACCGGATCCCCTCAGAACTTCGAAGTTAAGCATGCTTGGGCGAGAGTAGTCCTAGGATGGGTGACCCCCTGGGAAGTCCTCGTGTTGCATCCCTCTTTTTGGCTTAACACCGTTGCACTTGAGATGTTACTACGCCTCTGCCTCGAAGGCGGCATATGTAATATGGTCTAGTTGCGATGTCGCCGTTCCATGCGGCCTAGTGCGATTGGCATGCCGAGCCCTCTAATTGTGATATTATCGGCGAGCGCGGCTTGTTGTTATTGGTCAACGCTTTTGCCCGCGAAAATACATAAGATCAAAAGAGGAATGTCGCGTAAAACGGATAAATGAGCGTAGATGTTTGTCGTTTAAGGTTTTACACTTTGGGACCAAAATCGGAAGGAGGAAAAAGGTAATAATAAAAATTATAATGCAAGGAATGTCGGATGCGATCATACCAGCACTAACCCACCGGATCCCATCAGAACTCCGAAGTTAAGCGTGCTTGGGCGAGAGTAGTACTAGGATGGGTGACCCCCTGGGAAGTCCTCGTGTTGCATCCCTCTTTATGGCAAAATTAATATCTTATTTCTGTAATAAATCAGCGGTAGATATAATAAGTTTATATGGGAATTAATAGTGCAAGCAATGTCGGATGCGATCATACCAGCACTAACGCACCCGATCCCATCAGAACTCCGAAGTTAAGCGTGCTCGGGCGAGAGTAGTACTAGAATAGGTTACCCCCAGGGAAGTCCTTGTGTTGCATCCCTCTTTTTGGCTTAACACCGTTGCACTTGACATGTCATTACGCCTCTGCCTCGAAGGCGGCATCTGTAATACAGTCTAGTTGCGATGTCGCCGTTCCATGCGCCTAGTGCGATAGGCATGTCGAGCCCTCTAATTGAGATATTATCGGCGAGCGCGGCTTGTTGTTACTGGTCAACGCTATTGCCCGCGAAAATACATAAGATCAAAAGAGGAATGTCGCGCAAAACGGATAAATAAGCGTAAATGTACGTCGTTTTAAGGTTTTACACTTTGGGACAAAAATCGGAAGGAGGAAAGGTAATAATAAAAATTAGAATGCAAGGAATGTCGGATGCGATTATACCAGCATTAACGCACCGGATCCCATCAGAACTCCGAATTTAAGCGTGATTGGGCGAGAGTAGTACTAGGATGGGTGACCTCCTGGGAAGTTCTCGTGTTGCATCCCTCTTTTTGGCAAAATTAATATCTTATTTCAATTATAAATCAGCGGTGGATATCATAAGTTTATATGGGAATTTAGAGTGCAAGGAATGTCGGATGCGATCATACCAGCAGTAACGCACCCGATCCCATCAGAACTCCGAAGATAAGCGTGCTCGGGCGAGAGTAGTACTAGAATGGGTGACCCCCTGGGAATTCCTCGTGTTGCATCCCTCTTTTTGGCAAAATTAATATCTTATTTCTGTATTAAATCGGCGGTCGATACAATAAGTATATATGGGAATTTAAAGTGCAAGGAATGTCGGATGCGATCATACCAGCACTAACGCACCGGATCCCCTCAGAACTTCGAAGTTAAGAGTGCTTGGGCGAGAGTAGTCCTAGGATGGGTGACCCCCTAGGAAGTCCTCGTGTTGCATCCCTCTTTTTGGCTTAACACCGTTGCACTTGACATGTTACTTCGCCTCTGCCTCGAAGGCGGCATATGTTATACGGTCTAGTTGCGATGTCGCCGTTCCATGCGGCCTAATGCGATTGGCAAGCCGAGCCCTCTAATTGTGATATTATCGGCGAGCGCGGCTTGTTGTTATTGGTCAACGCTATTGCCCGCGAAAATACAAAAGATCAAAAGAGGAATGTCGCGCAAAACGGATAAATGAGCGTAAATGTACGTCGTTTTAAGGATTTACACTTTGGGACAAAAATCGGAAGGAGGAAAGGTAATAATAAAAATTAGAATGCAAGGAATGTCGGATGCGATTATACCAGCATTAACGCACCGTATCCCATCAGAACTCCGAATTTAAGCGTGATTGGGCGAGAGTAGTACTACGATGGTTGACCTCCTGGGAAGTCCTCGTGTTGCATCCCTCTTTTTGGCAAAATTAATATCTTATTTCTATTATTAATCAGCGGTAGATATCATAAGTTTATATGGGAATTTAGAGTGCAAGGAATGCCGGATGCGATCATACCAGCAGTAACGCACCCGATCCCATCAGAACTCCGAAGATAAGCGTGCTCGGGCGAGAGTAGTACTAGAATGGGTGACCCCCTGGGAAGTCCTCGTGTTGCATCCCTCTTTCTGTCTTAACACCGTTGCACTTGACATGTCACTACGCCTCTGCCTCGAACGCGGCATCCGTAATATGGTCTAGTTGCGATGTCGCCGTTCCATGCGGCCTAGTGTGAAAGGCATGCCGAACCTTCTAATTGTGATATTATCAGCGAGCGCGGCTTGTTGTTATAGGTCAATGCTTTTGCCCGCGAAAATACAAAAGATCAAAAGAGGAATGTCGCGTAAAACGTATAAATGAGCGTAAATGTACGTCATTTCAAGGTTTTACACTTTGGGACAAAAATCGGAAGGAGGAAAGGTAATAACGGCAATTAGAATGCAAGAAATGTCGGATGCGATCATACCAGCACTAACGCACCGGATCCCATCAGAACTCCGAAGTTAAGCGTGCTTGGGCGAGAGTAGTACTAGTATGGGTGACCCCCTGGGAATTCCTCGTGTTGCATCCCTCTTTTTGGCAAAATTAATATCTTATTTCTGTATTAAATCGGCGGTCGATACAATAAGTATATATGGGAATTTAAAGTGCAAGGAATGTCGGATGCGATCATACCAGCACTAACGCACCGGATCCCCTCAGAACTTCGAAGTTAAGCATGCTTGGGCGAGAGTAGTACTAGGATGGGTGACCCCCTGGGAAGTCCTCGTGTTGCATCCCTCTTTTTGGCTTAACACCGTTGCACTTGACATGTTACTACGCCTCTGCCTCGAAGGCGGCATCCGTAATACGGTCTAGTTGCGATGTCGCCGTTCCATGCGGCCTAGTGCGATTGGCATGCCAAGCCCTCTAATTGTGATATTATCGGCGAGCGCGGCTTGTTGTTATTGGTCAACGCTTTTGCCCGCGAAAATACATAAGATCAAAAGAGGAATGTCGCGTAAAACGGATAAATGAGCGTAGATGTACGTCGTTTAAGGTTTTACACTTTGGGACCAAAATCGGAAGGAGGAAAAAGGTAATAATAAAAATTAGAATGCAAGGAATGTCGGATGCAATCATACCAGCACTAACCCACCGGATCCCATCAGAACTCCAAAGTTAAGCTTGCTTGGGCGAGAGTAGTACTAGGATGGGTGACCCCCTAGGAAGTCCTCGTGTTGCATCCCTCTTTATGGCAAAATTAATATCTTATTTCTGTAATAAATCAGCGGTAGATATAATAAGTTTATATGGGAATTAATAGTGCAAGGAATGTCGGATGCGATCACACCAGCACTAACGCACCCGATCCCATCAGAACTCCGAAGTTAAGCGTGCTCGGGCGAGAGTAGTACTAGAATAGGTGACCCCCTGGGAAGTCCTCGTGTTGCATCCCTCTTTTTGGCTTAACACCGTTGAACTTGACATGTCATTACGCCTCTGCCTCGAAGGCGGCATCTGTAATACGGTCTAGTTGCGATGTCGCTGTTCCATGCGCCTAGTGCGATAGGCATGTCGAGTCCTCTAATTGAGATATTATCGGCGAGCGCGGCTTGTTGTTACTGGTCAACGCTATTGCCCGCGAAAATACATAAGATCAAAAGAGGAATGTCGCGCAAAACGGATAAATGAGCGTAAATGTACGTCGTTTTAAGGTTTTACACTTTGGGACAAAAATCGGAAGGAGGAAAGGTAATAATAAAAATTAGAATGCAAGGAATGTCGGATGCGATTATACCAGCATTAACGCACCGGATCCCATCAGAACTCCGAAGTTAAGCGTGATTGGGCGAGAGTAGTACTAGGATGGGTGACCTCCTGGGAAGTCCTCGTGTTGCATCCATCTTTTTGGCAAAATTAATATCTTATTTCTATTACAAATCAGCGGTAGATATCATAAGTTTATATGGGAATTTAGAGTGCAAGGAATGTCGGATGCGATCATACCAGCAGTAACGCACCCGATCCCATCAGAACTCCGAAGATAAGCGTGCTCGGGCGAGAGTAGTACTAGAATGGGTGACCCCCTGGGAAGTGCTCGTGTTGCATCCCTCTTTTTGTCTTAACACCGTTGCACTTGACATGTCACAATGCCTCTTCCTCGAACGCGGCATCCGTAATATGGTCTAGTTGCGATGTCGCCGTTCCATGCGGCCTAGTGTGAAAGGCATGCCGAACCTTCTAATTGTGATATTATCGGCGAGCGCGGCTTGTTGTTATAGGTCAACGCTTTTGCCCGCGAAAATACAAAAGATCAAAAGAGGAATGTCGCGTAAAACGGATAAATAAGCGTAAATGTACGTCATTTCAAGGTTTTACACTTTGGGACAAAAATCGGAAGGAGGAAAGGTAATAACGGCAATTAGAATGCAAGAAATGTCGGATGCGATCATACCAGCACTAACGCACCGGATCCCATCAGAACTCCGAAGTTAAGCGTGCTTGGGCGAGAGTAGTACTAGGATGGGTGACCCCCGGGAATTCCTCGTGTTGCATCCCTCTTTTTGGCAAAATTAATATCTTATTTCTGTATGAAATCGGCGGTCGATACAATAAGTATATATGGGAATTTAAAGTGCAAGGAATGTCCGATGCGATCAGACCAGCACTAACGCACCGGATCCCCTCAGAACTCCGAAGTGAAGCGTGCTCGGGCGAGAGTAGTACTAGGATGGGTGATCCCCTGGGAAGTCCTCGTGTTGCATCCCTCTTTTTGTCTTAACACCGTTGCACTTGACATGTCACTACGCCTCTGCCTCGAAGGCGGCATCCGTAATACACTCTAGTTGCGATGTCGCCATTCCACGCGGCCTAGTGCGATAGGCATGCCGAGCCCTCTAATTTAGATATTATCGGTGAGCGCGGCTTGTTGTTATTGGTCAACGCTTTTGCCCGCGAAAATATATAAGATAAAAAGAGGAATGTCGCGTAAAACGGATAAATGAGCGTAAATGTAAGTCGTTTTAAGGTTTACACTTTGGGACCAAAATCGGAAGGAGGAAAGGTAATAATGGAAATTAGAATGCAAGGAATGTCGGATGCGATCATACCAGCACTAACGCACCGGATCCCATGAGAACTCCGAAGTTAAGCGTGCTTGGGCGAAAGTAGTACTACGATGGGTGACCCCCTGGGAAGTCCTCGTGTTGCATCCCTCTTTTTGGCTTAACACCGTTGCACTTGACCTGTCACTACGCCTCTGCCTTGAACGCGGCTGTTGTTATTGGTCAACGCTTTTGCCCGCCAAAATACATAAGACCAAAAGAGGAATGTCGCGTAAAACGGATAAATGAGCGTAAATGTACATCGTTTTAAGGTTTTACACTTTGGGACCAAAATCGGAAAGAGGAAAGGTAATAATGGAAATTAGAATGCAAGGAATGTCGGATGCGATCATACAAGCACTAACGCACCGGATCCCATCAGAACTCCGAAGTTAAGCGTGCTTGGGGGAGAGTAGTACTAGGATGGGTGACCCCCTGGGAAGTCCTCTTGTTGCATCTCTCAAGGAATGTCGGATGAGATTATACCAGCAGTAACGCACCGGATCCCATCAGAACTCCGAAAGATAAGCGTGCTTGGGCGAGAGTAGTGCTAGGATAGGTGACCCCCTGGGAAGTCCTCGTGTTGCATCCTTCTTTTTGGTAAAATTAATATCTTACTTCTGTAATAAATCGCAGGTCGATACAATAAGTTTATAAGGGAATTTAGAGTGCAAGGAATGTCGGATGCGATCATACTAGCACTAACGCACCGGATCCCCTCAGAACTCCGAAGTTAAGCGTGGTTGGGCGAGAGTAGTACTATGAAGTGTGACCCCCTGGGAAGTCCTCGTGTTGCATACCTCTTTTTGGCTTAACACCGTTGCACTTGACATGTCACTACGCCTCTGCCTCGAAGGCGGCATCCGTAATACGGTCTAGTTGCGATGTCGCCGTTGCATGCGGCCTAGTGTGATAGCCATGCCGAGCCCTCTAATTGTGATATTATCGGCGAGCGCGGCTTGTTGTTATTGGTCAACTCATTTGCCCGCGAAAATACATAAGATCAAATAAGGAATGTCGCGTAAAACGGATAAATGAGCCTAAATGTACGTTGTTTTAAGGTTTTACACTTTGCGACCAAAATCGGAAGGAGGAAAGGTAATAATGGAAATTAGAATGCAAGGAATGTCGGATGCGATCATACCAGCATTAACGCACCGGATCCCATCAAAACTCCGAAGTTAAGCGTGCTTGGGCGAGAGTAGTACTAGGATGGGTGACCCCCTGGGAATTCCTCGTGTTGCATCCTTCTTTTTGGCTTAACACCGTTGCACTTTACATGTCACAACGCCTCTGCCTCGAAGGCGGCATCCGTAATAACGTCTAGTTGCGATGTCGTCATTCCATGCGGCCTAGTGCAATAGACGTGCCGAGCCCTCTAATTGGGATATTATCAGCGAGCGCGGCTTGTTGTTATTTGTCAAAACTTTTGCCCCTGAAAATACATAAGATCAAAAGAGGAATGTCGCGTAAAACGGATAAATAAGCGTAAATGTACGTCATTTTAAGGTTTTACACTTTGGGACCAAAATCGGAAGGAGGAAAGGTAATAAGAAATTAGAATGCAAGGAATGTCGGATGCGATCATACCAACACTAACGCACTGGATCCCATCAGAACTCCAAAGTTATGCGTGCTTGGGGGAGAGTAGTACTAGGATGGGTGACCTCCTGGGAAGTCCTGGTGTTGCATCCCTCAAGGAATGTCGGATACGATTATACCAGCACTAACGCACCAGATCCCATCAGAACTCCGAAGTTAAGCGTGCTTGGGCGAGGGTAGTACTAGGATGGGTGACCCCCTGGGAAGTCCTCGTGTTGCATCCCTCTTTTTGGCTTAACACCCTTGCACTTGACATGTCACTACGCCTCTGCCTCGAAGGCGGCATCCGTATTACGGTCTAGTTTCGATGTCGCCGTTCCATGCGGCCTAGTGCAATAGGCATGCCGAGCCCTCTAATTGTGATATTATCAGCGAGCGCGGCTTGTTGTTATTTGTCAAAGCTTTTGCCCGCGAAAATGCATAAGATCAAAAGAGGAATGTCGCGTAAAACGGATAAATGAGCGTAAATGTACGTCGTTTTAAGGTTTTACACTTTGGGACCAAAATCGGAAGGAGGAAAGGTAATAATGGAAATTAGAATGCAAGGAATGTCGAATGCGATCATACCAGCACTAACGCGCCGGATCCCATCAGAACTCCGAAGTTAAGCGTGCTTGGGGGAGAGTAGTACTAGGATAGGTGACCCCCTGGGAAGTCCTCGTGTTGCATCCCTCAAGGATTGTCGGATGCGATTATACCAGCACTAACACACCGGATCCCATCAGAACTCCGAAGTTAAGCGTGCTTGGGCAGAGTAGTACTAGGATGGGTGACCCCCTGGGAAGTCCTCGTGTTGCATCCCTGGCAAAATTAATATCTTATTTCTATAATAAATCGGCAGTAGATATAATAAGTTTATATGGGAATTTAGAGTGCAAGGAATGTCGGATGCGATCATACCAGCACTAACGCACCGGATCCCATCAGAACTCCGAAGTTAAGCGTGTTCGGGCGAGAGTAGTACTAGGATGGGTGACCCCCTGGGAAGTCCTCGTGTTGCGTCCCTCTTTTTGGCTTAACACCGTTGCACTTGACATGTCACTACGCCTCTGCCTCGAAGGCAGCATCCGTACTACGGTCTAGTTGCGATGTCGCCGTTCCATGCGGCCTAGTACGATAGGCATGCCGAGCCCTCTAATTCTGATATTATCGGCGAGCGCGGCTTGTTGTTATTGGTCAACGCTTTTGCCTGCGAAAATACATAAGATCAAAAGAGGAATGTCGCGTAAAACGGGTAAATGAGCGTAGATGTACGTCGTTAAAGGTTTTACGCTTTTGGACCAAAATCGGAAGGAGGAAAAAGGTAATAATAAAAATTAGAATGCAAGGAAGTTCGGATGCGATCATACCAGCACTAACCCACCGGATCCCATCAGAACTCCGAAATTAAGCTTGCTTGGGCGAGAGTAGTACTAGGATGGGTGACCCCCTGGGAAGTCCTCGTGTTGCATCCCTCTTTTTGGAAAAATTAATATCTTATTTCTGTAATAAATCAGCTGTAGATATAATAAGTTTATATGGGAATGTCAGATGCGATCATACCAGCACTAACGCACCCGATCCCATCAGAACTCCGAAGTTAAGAGTGCTCGGGCGAGAGTAGTACTAGAATGGGTGACCCCCTGGGAAGTCCTCGTGTTGCATCCCTCTTTTTGGCTTAACACCGTTGCACTTGACATGTCACTATGCCTCTGCCTCGAAGGCGGCATCCGTAATACGGTCTAGTTGCGATGTCGCCGTTCCATGAGGCCTAGTGCGATAGGCATGTCGAGCCCTCTAATTGAGATATTATCGGCGAGCGCGGCTTGTTGTTACTGGTCAATGCTATTGCCCGCAAAAATACATAAGATCAAAAGAGGAATGTCGCACAAAACGGATAAATGAGAGTAAATATACGTCGTTTTAAGGTTTTACACTTTGGGACCAAAATCGGAAGGGGGAAAGGTAATAATGGAAATTAAAATGCAAGGCATATCGGATGCGATCATACCAGCACAAACGCACCGGATCCCATCAGAACTCCGAAGTTAAGCGTGCTTGGGCGAGAGTAGTACTAGGATGGGTGACCCCCTAGGAAATCCTCGTGTTCCATCCGTCTTTTTGGCAAAATTAATATCTTATTTCTGTAATAAGTCGGCGGTAGATATAATAAGTTTATATGGGAATTTAGAGTGCAAGGAATGTCGGATGCGCTCATAACAGCACTAACGCACCGGATCCCCTCAGAACTCCGAAGTTAAGCGTGCTCGGGCGAGAGTATTACTTGCATCCCTCTTTTTGGCATAACACCGTTGCACTTGACATGTCACTACGCCTCTCCCTCGAAGTGGACATCCGTAATACGGTCTAGTTGCGATGTCGCCGTTCCATGCGGCCTAGTGCGATAGGCATGCCGAGCCCTCTAATTGTTATATTATCGGCGAGCGCGGCTTGTTGTTATTGGTCAACGCTTTTGCCCGCGAAAATACATACGATCAAAACAGGAATGTCGCGTAAAACGGATAAATGAGCGTAAATGTACGTCGTTTTAAGGTTTTACACTTTGGGACCAAAATCGGAAGGAGGAAAGGTAATAATGGAAATTAGAATGCAAGGAATGTCGGATGCGATCATACCAGCACTAACGCACTGGATCCCATGAGAACTCCGAATTTAAGCGTGCTTGGGCGAGAGTAGTACTAGGATGGGTGACCCCCTTGGAAGTCCTCGTGTTGCATCCCTCTTTTTTGGCAAAATTAATATCTTATTTCTGTAATAAATCGGCGGTAGATATAATAAGTTTATATGGGAATTTAGAGTGCAAAGAATGTCGGATGCGATCATACCAGCACTAACGCACCGGATCCCCTCAGAACTCCGAAGTTAAGCGTGCTCGGGCGGGAGTAGTACTAGGATGAGTGACCCCCTGGGAAGTCCTCGTGTTGCATCCCTCTTTTTGGCTTAACACCGTTGCACTTGACATGTCACTATGCCTCTGCCTCGAAGGCGGCATCCGTAATACGGTCTAGTTGCGATGTCGCCGTTCCATGCGGCCTAGTGCGATAAGCATGTCGAGCCCTCTAATTGAGATATTATCGGCGAGCGCGGCTTGTTGTTACTGGTCAATGCTATTGCCCGCAAAAATACATAAGATCAAAAGAGGAATGTCGCACAAAACGGATAAATGAGCGTAAATATACGTCGTTTTAAGGTTTTACACTTTGGGACCAAAATCGGAAGGGGGAAAGGTAATAATGGAAATTAAAATGCAAGGCATATCGGATGCGATCATACCAGCACAAACGCACCGGATCCCATCAGAACTCCGAAGTTAAGCGTGCTTGGGTGAGAGTAGTACTAGGATGGGTGACCCCCTGGGAAATCCTCGTGTTCCATCCGTCTTTTTTGCAAAATTAATATCTTATTTCTGTAATAAGTCGGCGGTAGATATAATAAGTTTATATGGGAATTTAGAGTGCAAGGAATGTCGGATGCGATCATACCAGCACTAACGCACCGGATCCCCTCAGAACTCCGAAGTTAAGCGTGATCGGGCGAGAGTAGTACTTGCATCCCTCTTTTTGGCTTAACACCGTTGCACTTGACATGTCACTACGCCTCTCCCTCGAAGTGGGCATCCGTAATACGGTCTAGTTGCGATGTCGCCGTTCCATGCGGCCTGGTGCGATAGGCATGCCGAGCCCTCTAATTGTTTTATTATCGGCGAGCGCGGCTTGTTGTTATTGGTCAACGCTTTTGCCCGCGAAAATACATACGATCAAAAGAGGAATGTCGCGTAAAACGGATAAATGAGTGTAAATGTACGTCGTTTTAAGGTTTTACACTTTGGGACAAAAATCGGAAGGAGGAAAGGTAATAATGGAAATTAGAATGCAAGGAATGTCGGATGCGATCATACCAGCACTAACGCACCGGATCCAATCAGAACTCCGAAGTTAATCGTGCTTGGGGGAGAGTAGTACTTGGATGGTGACCCCCTGGGAAGTCCTCGTGTTGCATTCCTCAAGGAACGTCAGATGCGATAATACCAGCACTAACGCACCGGATCCCATCAAAACTCCGAAGTTAAGCGTGTTTGGCGAGAGTAGTACTAGGATGAGTGACCCCCTGGGAAGTCCTCGTGTTGCATCCCTGGCAAAATTAATATCTTATTTCTGTAATAAATCGGCGGTAGATATAATAAGTTTATATGGGAATTTAGAGTGCAAGGAATGTCGGAGGCGATCATACCAGCACTAACTCACCGGATCCCATCAGAACTCCGAAGTTAAGCGTGTTCGGGCGAGAATAGTACTAGGATGGGTGACCCCCTGGGAAGTCCTCGTGTTGCATCCCTCTTTTTGGCTTAACACCGTTGCACTTGACATGTCACTACGCCTCTGCCTCGAAGGCGGCATCCGTAATACGATCTAGTTGCGATGTCGCCGTTCCATGCGGCCTAGTGCGATAGGCATGCCGAGCCCTCTAATTGTGATATTATCGGCGAGCGCGGCTTGTTTTTATTGGTCAACGCTTTTGCCCGCGAAAATACATAAGATCAAAAGAGGAATGTCGCGTAAAACGGATAAATGAGCGTAAATGTACATCGTTTTATGGTTTTACACTTTGGGACCAAAATCGGAAGGAGGAAAGGTAATAATGGAAATTAGAATGCAAGGAATGTCGGATGCGATCATACCAGCACTAACGCACCGGATCCCATCAGAACTCCGAAGTTAAGCGTGCTTGGGGGAGAGTAGTACTAGGATGGGTGACCTCCTAGGAAGTCCTCGTGTTGCATCCCTCAAGGAATGTCGGATGCGATCATACCAGCACTAACGCACTGGATCCCATCAGAACTCCGAAGTTAAGCGTGCTTGGGGGAGAGTAGTACTAGGATGGGTGACCTCCTAGGAAGTCCTCGTGTTGCATCCCTCAAGGAATGTCGGATACGATTATACCAGCACTAACGCACCGGATCCCATCAGAACTCCGAAGTTAAGCGTGCTTGGGCGAGGGTAGTACTAGGATGGGTGACCCCCTGGGAAGTCCTCGTGTTGCATCTTTCTTTTTGGCAAAATTAATATCTTACTTCTGTAATAAATCGCCTATCGATATAATAAGCTTATAAGGGAATTTAGAGTGCAAGGAATGTCAGATGCGATCATACCAGCACTAACGCACCGGATCCCCTCAGAACTCCGAAGTTAAGCGTGCTTGGACGAGAATAGTACTAGGATGGGTGACATGTCCTGACACGTCCTGATGCATCTCGACACGTGCCATGGCCATGTCCTGACGCGTCCTGACCCGTGCCATGGCCATGTCCTGATGCGTCCTCACACATGCCATGGCCATGTCCTGATGCGTCCTGATACGTGCCTTGGCCATATTCTGACGCGTCCTGATGCGTCCCGACTCGTGCCATGGCTACGCCCTGTGATGTCCTGACTCGTGCCATGGCAACGCCCTGCCATGTCCTGCCGCGTCCTGCCTCGTGCCATGGCCACGCCCTGCCATGTCCAAACGCGTCATGACACGTGCCACCTCCTGATGCGTCCGAATGCATCATGCCTCGTCCCGTTGCCATGCCCTTCCATGTCCTAACGCATCATGACACGTGCCATCTCCTGACGCGTCCTGATGCGTCCCGACTCACGCCATGGCCACGCCCTGCCATGTCTTGAGACCTCCTGACACATGTCATGGAAGCACCATGCCATGTCCTGTTGCCTCCTGGCACGTGCCATGGCCATGACCTGATATGTCCTGAAACGTGTCTTGGCCATGTCCTGCGACGTCTTGACTCGTGCCATGGCCATGCCCTGCAATGTCCTGCGACGTCCTGACTCTTGCCATGGCCACGCCCTGCCATGTCGTGCGACCTCCCAACTCGTGTAATGGAAACACGCTGCCATGTACTGATGCGTCCTGACACGTGCCATGGCCATGTCCCCGTACGTCCTGACACATGTCGTGGCCATGTCCTACGATTTCTTGACTCGTGCCATGGCCACGCCCTACCATGTCCTAATGTGTCGTTACACGTGCCATGTTCTGACGCGTCCTGATGCGTCCCGACTCGTGCCATGGCCACGCCCTGCCATGTCCTGCGACCTCCCGACTCATGTCATGGTAACACCCTGCCATATCTTGACGCGACCAGACACGTGCCATGGCCATGTACTGATGCGTCGTGACACGTGCCATGGCCATGTCCTGATGCATCGTGACACGTGCCATGGCCATGTCCTTATGCGTATTGATATGGGCCATGGCCATATCCTGACGCGTCCTGATGCGTCCGGACTCGTGCCATAGCCACGCACTGCCATGTCCCACGACCTCTTGACTCGTGCCATGGCCACGTCCTGCCATGTCCTGACGTGCCTGACTCGTGCCATCGCCACGCCCTACCATATCCTAAAGTGTCCTTACACGTTCCACGTCCTGACGCGTCCTGATGCGTCCCGACTCGTGCCATGCCCACGCCCTTCCATGTCCTGCGACCTCCTGACTCGTGTCATGGCAACGCCCTGCCATGTCCTGACACGTCGTGACACGCGCCATGGCCATGTCCTGATGCATCCTGACACGTGCCATGGCCATGTCCTGCATTGTCTTGACTCATGCCATGGCCACGCCTCGCCATGTCTTGCGACGTCCTGACTCGTGCCATGGCCACGCCCTGCCATGTCCTGACGCGTCCTGATGCGTTCTGACGCATGCCATGGCCACGCCCTGCCATGTCCTGCAACCTCCCAACTTGATTCATGGAAACGCCCTGCCATGTCCTGACGCGTCCTGACACGTGCCATGGCCATGTCCTGATGGGTCCTGACACGTGCCATAGCCATGTCCTGATGCGTCCTGACACGTGCCATGGCCATGTCGTGATGCCTCCTGACACGTGCCGTGGCCATGTCATGCGACGTCTTGACTCGTGCCATGGCCACGTTCTGCCATGTCCTACGACGTCCTGACTCGTGCCATGACAATGCCCTCCCATGTCCTGGCACATCCTAACACGTGCCATATCCTGACGCATCCTGATGCGTCCCGACTCGTGCCATGGCCACGCACTATCATATCGTGATGCGTCCTGACACGTGCCATGTCCTGACGCGTCCTGATGCGTCCCGACTCGTGCCATGGCCATGCCCCGCCATGTCTAGCGACGTTCTAAATCGTGCCATGGCCACGTCCTGCCATGTCCTGACGCGTCCTGACTCGTGCCATGGCCACGCCCTACCATATCCTAACGAGTCCTTACACGTTCCATGTCTTGACGCGTCCTGATGCGTCCCGACTCGTGCCATGCCCACACCCTTCCATGTCCTGCGACCTCCTGATTCGTGTCATGGCAACACCCTGCCATGTCCTGACACGTCCTGACACGAGCCATGGCCATGTCCTGATGCGTCCTGAGACGTGCTGTGGCCATGTCCTGCGACGTCTTGACTCTTGACATGGCCACTCCCTACCATGTCCTGCGACGTCCTGACACATACCATTGCCACGCCCTGCCATGCCCTGACGCGTCCTCACACGTGCCATGTCCTGAGACGTCCTGATGCGTCCCGACTCATGCCATGGCCATGCCTTACCATGTCCTGATGCGTCCTGACGCATGCCAAGGCCATGTCCCAAAACGTCCTGACACGAGTCGTGGCCATGTGCTGCGATGTCTTGACTCGTGCCATGGCCACGCCCTACCATATCTTAAAGTGTCCTTAAACGTTCCACGTCCTGACGCGTTCTGATGCGTCCAGACTCGTGCCATGGCCACGCACTGCCATGTCCTGCGACCTCCTGACTCGTGTCATGGTACCGCCTTGCCATGTCTTGACGCGTCCTGACACGTGCCTTGGCCATGTCTTGATGCGTTGTGACACGTGCCATGTCCATATCCTGATGCATCATGACACGTGCCGTGGCCAAGTTCTTATGCGTCCTGATATGGGCCGTGGCCATATCCTGACGCGTCCTGATGCTTCTGGAGTCGTGCCATAGCCACGCACTGCCATGTCCTGCGACGTCTTGACTCATTCCATGGCCAAATCCTGCCATGTCCTGACGCGCCTGACTCGTGCCATGGCCACGCCCTACCTGTCCTAACGTGTCCTTACACGTGCCATGTCCTGACGTGTCCTGATGTGTCCCGACTCATGCCATGGCCACGCCCTGCCATGTCCTGCGACCTCCTGACTCGTGTCATGGCAACGCCTGCCGTGTCTTGACGCGTCGTGACACGGGCCATGGCCATGTCCTGATGCGTCGTGACATGTGCCATAGCCATGTCCTGATACATCGTGACACGTGCCATGGCCATGTCCTTATGCATCCTGATATTGGCCGTGGCCATATCCTGACGCGTCTTGATGCTTCCGGACTCGTGCCATAGCCACGCACCGCCATGTCCTGCGACATCTTGACTCGTGGCATGGCCACGTCCTGCCATGTCCTAACGCGCGTGACTCGTGCCATTGCCACGCCCTACCATATCCTAAAGTGTCCTTACACGTTCCACGTCCTAACGCGTCCTGATGCGTCCCGACTCGTGTCATGGAAACGCCCCGCCATATCCTGACACGTCCTGACACGTGCCATGCCCATGTCCTGATGCGCCCTGACACGTGCCATGGCCATGTCCTGATGCGTCCTGATACGTGCCATGGCCATATCCTGATGCGTCGTGATGCGTCCTGTCTCTTGCCATGGCAACACCCTGCCATGTCCTGCCGCGTAATGCCTCGTTTCTTTGCCACGCCCTGCCATGTCCTAATGCATCATGACACGTGCCATCTCCTGACGCGTCCTGACTCGCGCCATGGCCACGACCTGCCATGTCCTACGACCTCTCGACTCATGTCATGGCAGCGCCATGCCATGTCCTGACGCGTCCTGATACGTGCCATGGCCATGTCCTGATACCTCTTGAGACGTGTCGTGGCCATGTCCTACGACGTCTTGACTCGTGCCATGGCCACGCCCTGCCATGTCATGCGACGTCCTGACTCTTACCATGGCCACGCCGTGCCATGTCCTGACGCGTCCGCACACGTACCATGTCCTGACGCGTCCTGATGCGTCCCGACTCATGCCATGGCCACGCGCTGCCATGTCGTGCGACCTCCAAACTCGTGTCATGGCAACGCCCTGCCATGTCCTGACGCGTCCTAACACGTGCCATGGCCATGTCCTGATGCGTCCTGACACGTGCCATGGCCATGTCATGATGCGTCCTGCGACCTCCCGACTCATGTCATGGCAATGCCATGCCATTTCGTGATGCGTCCTGACACGTGCCATGTCCCGATACGTCTTGACACGTGTCATGGCCATGTCATGCGATGTCTTGACTCGTGCCATGGCCACGCCCTACCATGTCATAACGTGTCCTTACACGTGCCATGTCCTCACACGTCCTGATGCATCCCGACTCGTGTCATGGCAATGCCCTGCCATGTCCTGATGCGTCCTGACACGTGCCATGACCATTTCCTGATACATTGTGACACGTGGCATGGACATGCCCTGATGCACCGTGACACGTGCCATGGCCATGTCCTTATGCGTCCTGATACGGGCCATGGCCATATCCTGACGCGTCCTGAGGCGTCCGGACTCGTGCCATAGCCACACACTGCCATGTCCTGCGACGTCTTGACACGTGCCATGGCCATTTCCTGACGCGTCCTGACACGTGCCATGGCCATGTCCTGATGCGTCCTGACACGTGCCGTGGCCATGTCCTGATGCGTCTTGATACGTGCCATGGCCATATCCTGACGCGTCCAGATGCGTCCCGACTCGTGCCATGGCTATGCCTTGCGATGTCCTGACTCGTGCCATGGCAACGCCCTGCCATGTCATGCCGTGTCCTGCCTCGTGCCATGGTCACGCCCTACCATATCCTAAGGTGTCCTTACACGTTCCATGTCCTGACGCGTGCTGATGCGTCCCGACTCGTGCCATGCCCACGCCCTTCCATGTCTTGCGACCTCCTGACACGTGTCATGGCAACGCCCTGCCATGTCCTGACACGTCCTGACACGCGCTATGGTCATGTCCTGACACGTCCTGACTCGTGTCATGGCCATGTTCTCTGACGTCTTGACTCGTGCCATGGGCACACCCTACAGTGTCCTGCAACGTCCTCACTCGTGCCATGGCCACGCCCTGCCATGTCCTGACGCATCCTCACACGTGCCATGTCCTGACGCATTCTGATGCGTCCCGACTCATACCATGGCCACGCCCTGCCATGTATTGCAACCTCCCAACTCGATTCATGGAAACGCCTTGCCATGTCCTAAAGCGTCCTAACATGTGCCATGGCCATGTCCTGATGCGTCCTCACACGTGCCATGGCCATGTCCTGATGCGTCCTGATACATGCCATGGCCATATCCTGACGCGTCGTGATGCGTCCTGTCTCTTGCCATGGCAACACCCTGCCATGTCCTACCGCGTAGTGCCTCGTTCCTTTGCCACGCCCTGCCATGTCCTAATGCATCATGACACGTGCCATCTCCTGACGCGTCCTGACTCGTGCCATGGCCACGACCTGCCATGTCCTACGACCTCCCGACTCATGTCATGGCAGCGCCATGCCATGTCCTGACGCGTCCTGATACGTGCCATGGCCATGTCCTGATACCTCTTGAGACGTGTCGTGGCCATGTCCTACGACGTCTTGACTCGTGCCATGGCCACGCCCTGCCATGTCCTGCGACGTCTTGACTCTTACCATGGCCACGCCCTCCCATGTCCTGACGCGTCCGCACACGTACCATGTCCTGGCGCGTCCTGATGCGTCCCGACTCATGCCATGGCCACGCGCTGCCATGTCGTGCGACCTCCAAACTCGTGTCATGGCAACGCCCTGCCATGTCCTGACGCGTCCTAACACGTGCCATGGCCATGTCCTGATGCGTCCTGACACGTGCCATGGCCATGTCATGATGCGTCCTGCGACCTCCCGACTCATGTCATGGCAATGCCATGCCATGTCGTGATGCGTCCTGACACGTGCCATGTCCCGATACGTCCTGACACGTGTCATGGTCATGTCATGCGATGTCTTGACTCGTGCCATGGCCACGCCCTACCATGTCATAACGTGTCCTTACACGTGCCATGTCCTCACACGTCCTGATGCATCCCGACTCGTGCCATGTCCACGCCCTGCCATGTCCTGCGACCTCCCGACTCGTGTCATGGCAACGCCCTGCCATGTCCTGATGCGTCCTGACACGTGCCATGACCATGTCCTGATACATTGTGACACGTGCCATGGACATGCCCTGATGCACCGTGACACGTGCCATGGCCATGTCCTTATGCATCCTGATACGGGCCATGGCCATATCCTGACGCGTCCTGATGCCTCCGGACTCGTGCCACAGCCACACACTGCCATGTCCTGCGACGTCTTGACACGTGCCATGGCCATGTCCTGACGCGTCCTGACACGTGCCATGGCCATGTCCTGATGCGTCGTGACACGTGCCATGGCCATGTCGCGATGCATCTTGATACGTGTTATGGCCATATCCTGACGCGACCTGATGCGTCCCGACTCGTGCCATGGCCATGCCCTGCGATGTCCTGACTCGTGCCATGGCAACGCCCTGCCATGTCCTACCGTGTCCTGCCTCGTGGCATGGTCACGCCCTACCATATCCTATGGTGTCCTTACATGTTCCATGTCCTGACGCGTGCTGATGCGTCCCGACTCGTCCCATGCCCATGCCTTTCATGTCTTGCGACCTCCCGACACGTGTCATGGCAACGCCCTGCCATGTCCTGACACGTCCAGACACGCGCCATGGTCATGTCCGGACAGGTCTTGACTCGTGCCATGGCAATGTTCTGCGACGTCTTGACTCGTGCCATGGTCACACCCTACCATGTCCTGCAACGTCCTCACTCGTGCCATGGCCACGCCCTGCCATGTCCTGACGCATCCTCACACATGCCATGTCCAGACGCATCCTGATGCGTCCCTACTCATGCTATGGCCACGCCCTTTCATGTATTGCAACCTCCCAACTCGATTCATGGAAACGCCTTGCCATGTCCTAAAGCGTCCTAACGCGTGCCATGGCCATGTCCTGATGCGTCCTCACACGTGCCATGGCCATGTCCTGATGCGTCCTGATACGTGCCATGGCCATATCCTGACGTGTCCCGAATCGTACCATGGCCACGCCCTGCGATGTCCTGACTCGTGCCATGGCAACGCCCTACCATGTCCTGCCGCGTCCTACCTCGTGCCATGGCCACGCCCTGCCATGTCCTAACGCGTCATGATACGTGCCATCTCCTGATGCGTCCCGACTCGCGCCATGGCAACGCCCTTCCATGTCCTGCGACCTCCCGACTCATGTCATGGCAGCTCCATGCCATGTCCTGGCGCGTCCGGACACGTGCCATGGCCATGTCCTGATACGTCCTGAGACATGTCGTGGCCATGTCATGATGCGTCCTGAGACCTCCCGACTCATGTCATGGCAACGCCATGCCATGTCCTGATGCGTCCTGACACGTGCCATGGCCATGTCCTGATACGTCCTGACACGTGTCGTGGCCATGTCCTGCGATGTCTTGACTCGTGCCATGGCCCAGCCCTACCGTGTCCTAACATGTCCTTACACGTGCCATGTCCTCACGCGCCCTGATGCGTCCCGACTCGTGCCATGGCCATGCCCTGCCATGTCCTGCGACCTCCCGACTCGTGTCATGGCAACGCCCTGCCATGTCCTGACGCGTCCTGACGCGTGCGATGGCCATGTCTTGATACGTCGTCACACGTGCCATGGCCATGTCCTGATGCGTCGTGACACGTGCCATGGCCATGTCCATATGCGTCCTGATCTGGGCCATGGCCATATCTTGACGCGTCCTGATGCGTCCAGACTCGTGCCATGGCCATGCGCTGCCATGTCGTGCGACCTCCCAACTCGTGTCATGGAAAAACCCTGCCATTTCCTGACGCGTCCTAACACGTGCCATGACCTTGTCCTGATGCGTCCTAACACGTGCCATGGCCATGTCATGATGCGTCCTGCGACCTCCCGACTCAAGTCATGGCAACGCCATGCCATGTCCTGATCCGTCCTGACACGTGCCATGGCCATGTCCTGATACGTCCTAACACGTGTCGTGGCCATGTCTTGCGACGTCTTGACTCGTGCCATGGCCACGCCCTACCATGTCCTGCGATGTCCTGACTCTTGCCATGGCCACGTCTTGCCATGTCCTGACGCGTCCTGATGCGTCCCGACTCATGCCATGGCCATGCGCTGCCATGTCGTGCAACCTCCCGACTCGTGTCATGGCAACGCCCTGCCATGTCCTGACGCGTCTTGACACGTGCCATGGCCATGTCGTGATGCCTCATGACACGTGCCGTGGCCATGTCATGCGACGTCTTGACTCGTGCCATGGCCACGTTCTGCCATGTGGTGCGACGTCCTGACTCGTGCCATGAACACGCCCTCCCATGTCCTGACGCATCCTAACACGTGAAATGTCCTGACGCGTCGTGACGCATCCTGACAGGTGCCATGGCCATGTCCTGATGCGTCCTTACACGTGCCATGGCCATGTCCTGATGCGTCATGATGCGTGCCTTGGCCATAACCTGATGCGTCCTGATGCGTCCCGACTCGTGCCAAGGCCATGCCCTTCGATGTCCTGACTCTTGAAATGGCAACGCCCTGCCATGTCTTGCCGCGTCCTGCCTCGTGCCATGGCCACGCCCTGCCATGTCCTAACGCGTTATGACACGTGCCATCTCCTGATGCGTCCTGCCTCGTGCCGTGGCCACGCCTTGCCATTTCCTAACGCATCATGACACGTGCCATCTCCTGACTCGTCCTGATGCGTCCCGACTCGCGCCATGGCCACGCCCTGCCATGTCTTGCGACCTCCCGACTCATGTCATGGCAGCACCATGCCATGTCCTGACGCGTCCACACTCGTGCCATGGCCATGTCCTGGTATGTCCTGAAACCTGTCGTGGCCATGTCCTGCGACGGCTTGACTCGTGCCATGGCCACGCCCTGCATTGTCTTGCGACGTCCTGACTCTTGTCACGACCAACCCCTGCCATGTCGTGCGACCTCCCAACTCGTGTCATGGAAACACCCTGCCATGTCCTGATGCGTCCTGACACGTGAAATGGCCATGTCCCGAAACGTCCTGACACATGTCGTGGCCATTTCCTGCGATGTCTTGACTCGTGCCATGGACACGCCCTACCATGTCCTAACGTGTCGTTACACGTGCCATGTCCTGACGCGTCCTGATGCGTCCCGACCCGTGCCATGGCCACGCCCTGCGATGTCCTGCGACCTCCCGACTCGTGTCATAGCAACGCCCTGCCATGTCTTGACGCGTCCTGACACGTGCCATGGCCATGTCCTGATGCATCGTGACACGTGCCATGGCCATGTCCTTATGCGTCCTGATATGGGCCATGGCCATATCCTGACGCGTCCTGATGCGTCCCGCCTCGTGCCATAGCCACGCACTGCCATGTCCTGCAACGTCTTGACTCGTGCCATGGCCATGTCGTGATGCCTCCTGACACGTGCCGTGGCCATGTCATGCGACGTCTTGACTCGTTCCATGGCCACGTTCTGCCATGTCGTGCAACGTCATGACTCGTGCCATGACCACCCCCTCCCATGTCCTGACGCATCCTAACACGTGCCATGTCCTGACGTGTCGTGATGCGTCGCGACTCGTGCCATGGCCGCGCACTACCATGTCCTGGCGCGTCCTGACACGAGCCATGTCCTGACGCGTCCTGATGCATCCCGACCCATGCCATGGCCATGCCCTGCCATGTCTTGCGACATTCTGACTCGTGCCATGGCCACGTCCTGCCATGTCCTGACGCGTCCTGACTCGTGCCATGGCCACGCCCTACCATATCCTAATGTGTCCTTAGACGTTCCATGTCCTGACGCGTCCTGATGTGGCCCGACTCGTGCCATGCCCACGCCCTTCCATGTTCTGCGACCTCCTGATTCATGTCATGGCAGCGCCCTGCCATGTCCTGACACGTCCTGACACGCGCCATGGCCATGTCCTACGACGTCTTGACTCGTGCCATGGCCACGCCCTACCATGTCCTGCGACGTACTGACACGTGCCATTGCCACGCCCTTCCATGTCCGGACGCGTCCTCACACGTGCCATGTCCTGACACGTCCTGATGCGTCCCGACATGTGCCATGGCCATGTCCTGACGCGTCCTGACACGTGCCATGGCCATGTCCTGATGCGTCCTCACACGTGCCATGGCCATGTCCTGATGCGTCCTGATACGTGCCTTGGCCATATCCTGACGCGTCCTGATGCGTCCCCACTCGTGCCATGGCCACGCCCTGCGATGTCCTGACTCGTGCCATGGCCACGCCCTGCGACCTCCTGACTCGTGTCATGGCAACGCCCTGCCATGTCTTGATGCGTCCTGACACGTACCATGGCCATGTCCTGATGGGTCATGACACGTGCCATGTCTTGCGACCTCCTGACTCGTGTCATGGCAACACCCTGCCATGTCCTGATGCGTCTTGACACGTGCCATGGCCATGTCGTGATGCCTCCAGACACGTGCCGTGGCCATGTCATGCGACGTCTTGACTCGTGCCATGGCCACGTTCTTCCATGTCCTACGACGTCATGACTCGTGCCATGACCACCCCCTCCCATGTCCTGACGCATCCTAACACGTGCCATGTCCTGACGTGTCGTGATGCGTCACGACTCGTGCCATGGCCGCGCACTACCATGTCCTGACGCGTCCTGACACGAGCCATGGCCATGTCCTGATACGTCGTGACACGTGCCATGGCCATGTCCTAATGCGTCCTGATATTGGCCGTGGCCATGTCCTGACGCGTCCTGATGCGTCCCGACCCATGCCGTGGCAATGCCCTGCCATGTCTTGCGACATTCTGACTCATGCCATGGCCACGTCCTACCATGTCCTGACGTGTCCTAACTCGTGCCATGGCCACGCCCTACCATATCCTAATGTGTCCTTAGACGTTCCATGTCCTGACGCGTCCTGATGTGGCCCGACTCGTGCCATGCCCACGCCCTTCCATGTTCTGCGACCTCCTGATTCATGTCATGGCAATGCCCTGCCATGTCCTGACACTTCCTGACACGCGCCATGGCCATGTCCTGATGCGTCCTGACACGTGCCATGGCCATGTCCTACGACGTCTTGACTCGTGCCATGGCCACGCCCTACCATGTCCTGTGACGTACTAACACGTGCCATTGCCACGCCCTTCCAGGTCCTGTGACGTACAGACACGTGCCATTGCCACGCCCTTCCATGTCCGGACGCGTCCTCACACGTGCCATGTCCTGACACGTCCTGATGCGTCCCGACATGTGCCATGGCCATGTGCTGATGCGTCCTGACACGTGCCATGGCCATGTCCTGATGCGTCCTCACACGTGCCATGGCCATGTCCTGATGCGTCCTGATACGTGCCTTGGCCATATCCTGACGCGTCCTGATGCGTCCCGACTCGTGCCATGGCCACGCCCTGCGATGTCCTGACTCGTGCCATGGCCACGCCCTGCCATGTCCTGCGACCTCTTGACTCGTGTCATGGCAACGCCCTGCCATGTCTTGACGCGTCCTGACACGTACCATGGCCATGTCCTGATGGGTCATGACACGTGCCATAGCCATGTCCTGATGCGTCTTGACACGTGCCATGGCCATGTCGTGATGCCTCCAGACACGTGCCGTGGCCATGTCATGCAACGTCTTGACTCGTGCCATGGCCACGTTCTTCCATGTCCTACGACGTCCTGACTCGTGCCATGACAACGCCCTCCCATGTCCTGGCGCATCCTAACACGTGCCATGTCCTGACGCGTCCTGATGCGTCCTGACTCGTGCCATGGCCACGCACTACCATATCCTGATGCGTCCTGACATGTGCCATGTCCTGACGCGTCCTGATGCGTCCCGACTCGTGCCATGGCCATGCTCTGCCATGTCTTGCGACGTTCTGACTCGTGCCATGGCCACGTCCTGTCATGTCCTAACGCGTCCTGGCTCGTGCCATGGCCATGCCCTACCATATCCTAATGTGTCCGTACACGTTCCATGTCTTGACGCATCCTGATGCGTCCCGACTCGTGCCATGCCCACGCCCTTCCATTTCTTGCGACCTCCTGATTCGTGTCATGGCAATGCCCTGCCATGTCCTGACACGTCCTGACACGCGCCATGGCCATGTCCTGATGCGTCCTGACACGTGCTATGGCCATGTCCTGCAACGTAATGACTCATGACATGGCCACTCCCTACCATGTCCTGCGACGTCCTGACACGTGCCATTGCCACGCCATGCCATGCCCTGATGCGTTCTCACACGTGCCATGTCCTGAGACGTCTTGATGCGTCCTGACTCATGCCATGGCCACGCCATACCATGTCCTGATGCGTCCTGACGCGTGCCATGGCCATATCCCGAAACATCCTGACACGTGTCGTGGCCATGTCCTGCGATGTCTTGAATCGTGCCATGGCCACGCCCTACCTGTCATAACGTGTCCATACACGTGCCATATCCTGACGCGTCCTGATGCGTCCTGACTCGTGCCATGGCCACGCCCTGCCATGTCCTGCGACCTCCTGACTCGTGTCATGGCAATGCCCTGCCATGTCTTGACGCGTCCTGACACGTGCCATGGCCATGTCCTGATGCGTCGTGACACGTGCCATGGCCATGTCCAGATGCATCGTGACACGTGCCATGGCCATGTCTTTATGCGTCCTGATATGGGCCGTGGCCATATCCTGACGCGTCCTGATGCTTCCGGAGTCGTGCCATAGCCACGCACTGCCATGTCCAGCGACGTCTTGACTCGTTCCATGGCCACGTCCTGCCATGTCCTGACGCGCCTGATTCGTGCCATGGCCACGCCCTACCTGTCCTAACATGTCCTTACACGTGCCATGTCCTGACGCGTCCTGATGCGTCCCGACTCGTGCCATGTCCTGCGACCTCCTGACTCGTGTCATGGCAACGCCCTGCCATGTCTTGACGCGTCCTGACACGTGCCATGGCCATGTCCTGATGCGTCGTGACACGTGCCATGGCCATGTCCTGATACATCGTGACACGTGCCATAGCCATGTCCTTATGCGTCCTGATATTGGCCGTGGCCATATCCTGACGCGTCCTGATGCTTCCTAACTCGTGCCATAGCCACGCACCGCCATGTCCTGCGACGTCTTGACTCGTGCCATGGCCACGTCCTGCCATGTCCTGACGCGCGTGACTCGTGCCATGGTCACGCCCTACCATATTCTAAAGTGTCCTTACACGTTCCACGTCCTGACGCGTCCTGATGCGTCCCGACTCGTGCCATGCCCACGCCCTTCCATGTCCTGCGACCTCCTGACTCGTGTCATGGCAACGCCCTGCCATGTCATGACACACCGTGACACGCACCATGGCCACGTCGTGATGCGTCCTGACACGTGCCATGGCCATGTCCTGCAACGTCTTGACTCGTGCCATGCCCACACCCTACCATGTCTTGCAATGTCCTGACTCGTGCCATGGCCACGCCCTGCCTTGTCCTGACGCGTCCTGATGCGTCCTGACTCATGCCATGGCCACGCCCTGCCATGTCCTGCAACCTTCCAACTCGATTTATGGAAACGCCCTGCCATGTCCTGACGCTTCCTGACACGTGCCAAGGCCCTGTCCTGATGGGTTCTGGCACGTGCCATGGCCATGTCCTGATGCGTCCTGACATGTACCATGGCCATGTCGTGATGCCTCCAGAACGTGCCGTGGCCATGTCATGCGACGTCTTGACTCGTGCCATGGCCACGTTCTGCCATTTCCTATGACGTCCTGACTCGTGCCATTACAATGTCTTCCCATGTCCTAGCGCATCCTAACACGTGCCATGTCCTGACGCGTCCTGATGCGTCCCGACTCGTGCCATGGCCACGCACTACCATGTCCTGATGCGTCCTGACACGTGCCATGTCCTGACGCGTCCTGATGCGTCCCGACTCGTGCCATGGCCACACCCTGCCATGTCCTGCGACCTCCCAACTCGTGTCATGGCAACGCCCTGCCATGTCCTGACGCGTCATGACACACGTCATGGCCATTTCTTGACGCGTCATGACACACGTCATGGCCATGTCCTGATGCGTCTTGACTCGTGCCATGGCCATGCCCTACCATATCCTAACGTGTCCTTACATGTTCCATGTCCTGACGCGTCCTGATGCATCCCGACTCGTGCCATGCCCACGCCTTTCTATGTCCTGCGACCTCCTGACTCGTGTCATGGCAACACCCTGCCATGTCCTGATGCGTCCTGACACGTGCCATGGCCATGTCCTGATATGTCCTAAAATGTGTCGTGGCCATGTCTTGCGACGTCTTGACTCGTACCATGGCCACGCCGTGCAATGTCCTGCCACGTCTTGACTCGTGCCATGGCCATGTCCTGCCACGTCTTGACTCGTGCCATGGCCACGCCCTACCATGTCTTGCGGCGTCCTAACACGTGCCATTGCCACGCCCTGCCATGCCCTGACGTGTCCTCACACGTGCCATGTCCTGACCGTCCCGATGCGTCCCGACTCATGCCATGGCCACGCCCTGCCATGTCCTGATGTGTCCTTACACGTGCCATGGCCATGTCCTAATGCGTCCTGATACGTGTCATGGCCATATCCTGACGCGTCCTGATGCGTCCCGACTCGTGCCATGGCCACGCCCTGCGATGTCCTAACTCGTGCCATGGCAATGCCCTGCCATGTCTGCCGCGTCCTGCCTCGTGCCATTGCCACGCCCTGCCATGTCTTGACGCGTCTGCACACGTGCCATGTCCTCACGCGTCCTGATGCATCCCGACTCATGCCATGGCCATGCGCTGCCATGTCGTGCGACCTCCCAACTCGTGTCATGAAAACACCCTGCCATGTCCTGACCCGTCTTAACACGTGCCATGACCTTGTCCTAATGCGTCCTAACACGTGCCATGGCCATGTCATGATGCGCCCTGCGACCTCCCGACTCAAGTCATGGCAACGCCATGCCATGTCCTGATCCGTCCTGACACGTGCCATGGCCATGTCCTGATACGTCCTGACACGTGTCGTGGCCATGTCCTGAGACGTCTTGACTCGTGCCATGGCCACGCCTTGCCATGTACTGCGATGTCCTGACTCTTGCCATGGCCACGTCCTGCCATGTCCTGACGCGTCCTGATGCGTCCCGACTCATGCCATGGCCATGCGCTGCCATGTCGTCCGACCTCCCGACTCGTGTCATGGCAACGCCCTGCCATGTCCTGACACGTCCTAACACGTGCCATGGCCATGTCCTGATGCGTCCTGACACATGCCATGGCCATGTCACGATGCGTCCTGATACGTGCCATGGCCATATCCTGACGCGTCTTGATGCGTCACGACTCGTGCCATGGCCACGCCCTACCATGTCCTGAGACCTCCCGACTCATGTCATGGCAACGCCATGCCATGTAGTGATGCGTCTTGACACGTGCCATGGCCATGTCGTGATGCCTCGTGACACGTGCCGTGGCCATGTCATGCGACGTCTTGACTCGTGCCATGGCCACGTTCTGCCATGTCGTGCGACGTCCTGACTCGTGCCATGACCACGCCCTCCCATGTCGTGGCGCATCCTAACACGTGCCATGTCCTGACGCGTCCTGATGCGTCCCGACTCGTGCCATGGCCACGCACTACCATGTCCTGATGCGTCTTGACTCATGCAATGGCCATGGCCTGCCATGTCCTACAACCTTCCAACTCGATTCATGGAAACGCCCTGCCATGTCCTGATGCGTCATGATGCATGCCTTGGCCATATCCTGATGCGTCCTGATGCGTCCCGACTCGTGCCATAGCCATGCCCTTCGATGTCCTGACTCGTGCCATGGCAACGCCCTGCCATGTCCTGCCGCGTCCTGCCTCGTGCCATGGCCATGTCATGCAACGTCTTTACTCGTGCCATGGCCACGCTCTACCATCTCCTGATGCGTGCTGATGCATCCTGCCTCGTGCCGTGGCCGCGCCCTGCCATTTCCTAACGCATCATGACACGTGCCATCTCTTGACGCGTCCTGATGCGTCCCAAATCGCGCCATGGCCACGCCCTGCCATGTCTTGCGACCTCCCGACTCATGTCATGGCAGCGCCATGCCATGTCCTGACGCGTCCACACACGTACCATGGCCATGTCCTGATATGTCCTGAAACGTGTCGTGGCCATGTCCTGCGACATCTTGACTCGTGCCATGGCCACGCCCTGCGACGTCCTGACTCTTGCCTTGGCCACGCCCTGCCATGTCGTGCGACCTCCCAACTTGTGTCATAGAAACACCTTGCCATGTCCTGATGCGTCCTGACACGTGCTATGGCCATGTCCCGAAACGTCCTGACACATGTCGTGGCCATGTCTTGCGATGTCTTGACTTGTGCCATGGCCACGCCCTACCATGTCCTAACGTGTCGTTACACGTGCCATGTCCTGACGCGTCCTGATGCGTCCCGACTCGTGCCATGGCCACGCCCTGCGATGTCTTGCGACCTCCCAACTCGTGTCATGGCAACGCCCTGCCATGTCTTGACGCGTCCTGACACATGCCATGGCCATGTCCTGATGCATCGTGTCACGTGCCATGGCCATGTCCTGATGCATCGTGACACGTGCCATGGCCATGTCCTTATGCGTCCTGATATGGGCCATGGCCATATCCTGACGCGTCCTGATGCGTCCAGACTCGTGCCATAGCTACGCACTGCCATGTCCTGCGCTGTCTTGACTCGTGCCATGGCCATGTCGCGATGCCTCCTGACACGTGCTGTGGCCATGTGATGCGACTACTTGACTCGTGCCATGGCCACGTTCTACCATGTCCTGCGACGTCCTGACTCGTGCCATGACCACCCCCTCCCATGTCCTGATGCATCCTAACACGTGCCATGTAATGACGTGTCGTGATGCGTCGCGTCTCGTGCCACGGCCGCGCACTAACATGTCATGACGCGTCCTGACACGAGCCATGTCCTGACGCGTCCTGATGCGTCCCGACCCATGCGATGGCCATGCCCTGCCATTTCTTGCGACATTCTGACTCGTGCCATGGCCACGTCCTGCCATGTCCTGACGTTTCCTGACTCGTGCCATGGCCACGTCCTGCCATGTCCTTATGCGTCCGCACACGTGCCGTCTCTTGACGTGTCCTGATCAGTCCCGACTCATGCCATGGCCACGCGCTGCCATGTCGCACGACCTCCCAACTCGTGCCATGGCAACGCCCTGCCATGTCCTGACGCGTCCTAACACGTGCCATGGCCATGTCCTGATGCGTCCTGACACGTGCCATGGCCATGTCCTGCGATGTCTTGACTCATGCCATGGCCACGCCGTACCATGTCCTAATGTGTCCTTACACGTGCCAATGCCACGCCCTTCCATGTCCGGACGCGTCCTCACACGTGCCATGTCCTGACACGTCCTGATGCATCTCGACACGTGCCATGGCCATGTCCTGACGCGTCCTGACCAGTGCCATGGCCCTGTCCTGATGCGTCCTGACACATGCCATGGCCATGTCCTGCGGGGTCATGACTCGTGCCATGGCCATATTCTGCCATGTCCTGATGCGTCCCGACTCGTGCCATGTCCTGACGCGTCCTGCGATGCGTCCCGACTCGTGCCATGGCCACGCCCTGCCATGTGCTGTCGACCTCCCGACTCGTGCCATGGCCACGCCCTGCCATGTCCTAACGCGTCATGACACGTGCCATCTCCTGATGCGTCCTGATGCGTCCTAATACGTGCCATGGCCACGCCCTGCCATGTCCTGATGCGTCCCGACTCGTGCCATGGCCTGACGCCCAGCCATGTCCTGCGTCCTCTTGACTCCCGCCGTGGCCACCCCGTGCCATCTCTTGCGTCGTCCCGACTCTTGCCATGGCAGCGCCATGCCATGTCCTGTTGCGTCCTGGCACGTGCCATGGCCATGCGTCCTGCCCGTGCCATGTCCTGAAACGTGTCTTTGCCATTTCCTGCCGCGTCCTGCCTCGTGCCATGGCCACGCCCTGCCATTTCCTAACGCGTCATGACACGTGCCATCTCATGACGAGTCCTGATGCGTCCCGACTCGCGCCAAGGTTACGCCCTGCCATGTCCTGCGACCTCCCCACTCATGTCATGGCAACGCAATGCCATGTCCTGACGCGTCCTGACACGTGCCATGGTCATGTCCTGATACGTCCTGACACGTGTCGCGGCCATGTCCTGTGATGTCTTGACTCGTGCCATGGCCACGCCCTACCATGTCCTAGCGTTTCCTTACACGTGCCATGTCCTGAAGCGTCCATATGCGTCCCGACTCGCGTTATGGCCACGCCCTTCCATGTCCTGCGAACTCCCGACTCATGTCATGGTAGCGCCATGCCACGTCCTGACGCGTCCTGACATGTGCCGTGGCCATGTCCTGATGCGTCGTGACACGTGCCATGGCCATGTCCTGATGCATTGTGACACGTGCCATGGCCATGTCCTTATGCGTCCCGATACGGGCCATGGCCATATCTTGAGGCGTCCAAATGCGTCTGGACTCGTGCCATAGCCACGCACTGTCATGTCCTGCGACGTCTTGACTCGTGCAATGGCCACATCCTGCCATGGCCTGACGCGCCTGACTCGTGCCATGCCTCGCCCTACCATATCCTAAAGTGTCCTTACACGTTCCACGTCCTAACGCGTCCTGATGCGTCCCGACTCGTGCCATGCCCACACCCTTCCATGTCCTGCGACCTCATGACTCGTGTCATGGCAACGCCGTGCCATGTCCTGACACGTCGTGACACGCCATGGCCATGTCCTGATGCGTCCTTACACGTGCCATGGCCATGTCCTGCAACGTCTTGACTCGTCCCATGGCCACGCCCTACCATGTCATGCGACGTCCTGACTCGTGCCATGGCCACGCCCTGCCATGTCCTGACGCGTCCTGATGCTTCCTGACTCATGCCATGGCCACGCCCTGCCATGTCCTACAACCTCCCAACTCGATTCATGGAAACGCCCTGCCATGTCCTGACGCGTCCTGACACGTGCCGTGGCCATGTCCTGGTGGGTCCTGACACGTGCCGTGGCCATGTCCTGATGCGTCCTGACACGTGTCGTGGCCATGTCGTGATGCCTCCTGACACGTGCCGTGGCCATGTCATGCGACGTCTTGACTCGTGCCATGGCCATGCTCTGCTATGTCTAGCAACGTTCTGACTCGTGCCATGGCCACGTCCTGCCATGTCCTGACGCGTCCTGACTCGTGCCATGGCCACGCCTTATCATATCCTAACGTGTCCTTACATGTTCCATGTCCTGACACGTCCTGATGCGTCCCGACTCGTGCCATGCCCACGCCCTTCCATGTCCTGCGACCTCCTGACTCGTGTCATGGCCGCACCCTACCATGTCACGCGACGTCCTGACTCGTGCCATGGCCACGCCCTGCCATGTCCTGACGCGTCCTCACACGTGCCATGTCCTGACGCGTCCTGATGCGTCCCGACTCATGCCATGGCCACGCCCTGCCATGTACTGCAACTTCCCAACTCGATTCATAAAAACGCCTTGCCATGTCCTGACGCGTCCTGACACATGCCATGGCCATGTCCTGATGCGTCCTCACACATGCCATGGCCATGTCCTGATGCGTCCTTATACGTGCCATGGCCATAACCTGATGCGTCCTGATGCGTAACGACTCGTGCCATGGCCACGCACTGCCATGTCCTACGACGTCTTCACTCGTGCCATTGCCACGTCCTGCCATGTTCTTACGCGCCCGACTCATGCCATGCCCATGCCCTTCCACGTTCTGCGACCTCCCAACTCGATTCATGGAAATGCCCTATCATGTCCTGACGCGTCCTGACACGTGCCATGGCCATGTCCTGATGCGTCCTGACACGTGCCATGGCCATGTCCAGATGAATCCTGATACGTGCCATGGCCATCGCCTGACGCGTCCTGATGCGTCTCGACTCGCGCCATGGCCACGCCCTGCCATGTCCTGCGACCTCCTGACTCATGTCAAGGCAGCGCCATGCCATGTCCTGAAGCGTCCTGACACATGTCATGGCCATGTCCTCATACGTCCTGACACGTGTCGTGGCCATGTCCTGCGACGTCTTGACTCGTGCCATGGCCATGCCCTGCCATGTCCTGCGACGTCCTGACTCTTGCCATGGCCACGCCCTGCCATGTCCTGACGCGTCCTCACACGTGCCATGTCCTGACGCATCCTGATGCGTCCCGACTCATGCCATGGCCACGCCCTGCGATGTCCTGCGACCTCCCAACTCGTGTCATGGCAACGCCCTGCCATGTCCTGACGCGTCCTAACACGTGCCATGGCCATGTCCTGATGCGTCCTGACACGTGCCATGGCCATGTCATGATGCGTCCTGCGACCTCCCGACTCATGTCATGGCAACGCCATGCCATGTCCTGATCCGTCCTGACACGTGCCATGGCCATGTCCTGATACGTCCTGACACGTGTCGTGGCCATGTCCTGCGATGTCTTGACTCGTGCCATGGCCACGCCCTACCATGTCCTAACTTGTCCTTACACGTGCCATGTCCTGACGCGTCCTGATGCGTCCCGACTCGTGCCATGGCCACGCCCTGCCATGTCCTGCGACCTCCTGACTCGTGTCACGGCAACGCCCTGCCATGTCCTGACGCGTCCTGACACGTGCCATGGCCATGTCCTGATGCGTCATGACACGTGCCATGGCCATTTCCTGATGCATTGTGACACATGCCACGGCCATGTCCTGATGCATCCTGATACCTGCCATGACCATATCTGACGCGTCCTGATGCGTCCCGACTCGTGCCTTGGCCACGCCTTGCGATGTCCTGACTCGTGCCATGGCAACGCCCTTCCATGTCCTTCCGTGTCCTGCCTCGTGCCATGGCCGCGCCCTACAATATCCAAACGTGACCTTACGCGATCCATGTCCTGACGCGTGCTGATGCGTCCCGACTCGTGTCATGCCCACGCCCTTCCATGTCCTGACGCGTCCACACACGTGCCATGTCCTGACGCGTCCTCATGCATCCCGACTCATGCCATGGCCACGCGTTGCCATGTCGTGCGACTTCCCAACTCGTGTCATGGCAACGCCTTGCCATGTCCTGACGCGTCCTAACACGTGCCATGGCCATGTCCTGATGCGTCCTGACACGTGCCATGGCCATGTCATGATGCGTCCTGCGACCTCCCGCCTCATGTCATGACAACGCCATGCCATGTCCTGATCCGTCCTGACACGTGCCATGGCCATGTCCCGATACGTCCTGATGCGTGTCATGGCCATGTCCAGCGATGTCTTGACTCGTGCCATGGCCACGCCCTACCATGTCCTAACGTGTCCTTATGCGTTTCATGTCCTGACGCGTCCTGATGCGTCCCGACTCGTGCCATGGCAACGCCCTGCCATGTCCTCCGACCTCCCGACTCGTGTCATGGCAACGCCCTGCCATGTCCTGACGCGTCCTGACACGTGCCATGGCCATGTCCTGATGCGTCCTGACACGTGCGATGGCCATGTCCTGCAACGTCTTGACTCGTGCCATGGCCACACCTTGCCATGTCTTGCGACGTCCTGACTCGTGCCATGGCCACGCCCTGCCATGTCCTGATGCGTCCTGACTCATGCCATGGCCACGCCCTGCCATGTCCTGCAACCTCCCAACTCGATTCATGGAAATGCCCTGCCATGTCGTGACACGTCCTGACACGTGCCATGGCCATGTCCTGATACCTCTTGACACGTGCCATGGCCATGTCCTGATGCATCCTGATACGTGCCATGACCATATCTGACGCGTCCTGATGCGTTCCGACTCGTGCCATGGCCAAGCCTTGCGATGTCCTGACTCGTGCCATGGCAACGCCCTTCCATGTCCTTCCGTGTCCTGCCTCGTGCCATGGCCGCGCCCTACAATATCCAAACGTGTCCTTACACGATCCATGTCCTGACGCGTGCTGATGCGTCCGGACTCGTGCCATGCCCACGCCCTTCCATGTCCTGTGACCTCCTAACACGTGCCATGGCCATGTCCTGCGACGTCTTGACTCGTGCCATGGCCGCACCCTACCATGTCCTGCGACGTCCTGACTCCTGCCATTGCCACGCCCTACCATGTCCTGACGCGTCCTGACTCGCGCCATGGCCACGCCCTACCATGTCCTACGACCTCCCGACTCATGTCATGGCAACGCCATGCCATGTCCTGACGAGTCGTGACACGTGCCATGGCCATGTCCTGATGCATCGTGACACGTGCCATGGCCATGTCCTGATGCGTCATGACACGTGCCATGGCCATGTCCTTATGCATCCTGATACGGGCCATGGCCATATCCTGACGCGTCCTGATGCGTCCGGACTCGTGCCATGGCCATGCACTGCCATGTCCTGCGACGTCTTGACTCGTGCCATGGCAACGTCCTGCCATGTCCATACGCGCCCGACTCGTGCCATGCCCATGACCTTCCATGTCCTGCGTCCTCCCAACTCGATTCATGGAAACGCCCTGCCATGTCCTGACGCATCCTGACACGTGCCATGGCCATGTCCTGATGCGTCCTGACACGTGCCATGGCCATGTCCTGATGCGTCCTGATACGTGCCATGGCCATCGCCTAACGCGTCCTGAAGCGTCCCGACTCGCGCCATGGCCACGCCCTGCCATGTCCTGCGACCTCCCGACTCATGTCATGGCAGCGCCATGCCATGTCCTGACGCGTCCTGACACGTGCCATGGCCATGTCCTGATACGTCCTGACACGTGTCGTGGCCATGTCCTGCGACGTCTTGACTCGTGCCATGGCCACGCCCAGCCATGTCTTGCGACGTCCTGACACTTGCCATGGGCACGCCCTGCCATGTCTTGACGCGTCCGAGCACGTGCCATGTCTTGACGCGTCCTGATGTGTCCCGACTCATGCCATGGCCACGCACTGCCATGTCCTGATCCGTCCTGAAACGTGTCGTGGCCATGTCCTGTGATGTCTTGACTCATGCCATGGTCACGCCCTACTATGTCCTAACGTGTCCTTACACGTGCCATGTCCTGACGCGTCTTGATGCATCCTGACTCGTGCCATGGCCACGCCCTGCCATGTCCTCCGACCTCCCGACTCGTGTCATGGCAACGCCCTGCCATGTCCTGGTGCATCTTGACACGTGCCATGGCCATGTCCTGATGCGTCGTGACACGTGCCAAGGCCGTGTCCTGATGCGTCGTGACACGTGCCATGGACACGTCCTTATACGTCCTGATACGGGCCATGGCCATATCCTGACGCGTCCTGATGCGTCCGGACTCGTGCAATAGCCACGCACTGCCATGTCCTGCGACGTCTTGACTCGTGCCATGGCCACGTCCTGCCATGTCCAGACGCGCCTGACTCGTGCCATGGCCACTCCCTACCATATCCTAAAGTGTCCTTACACGTTCCATGTCATGACGCGTCCTGATGCATCCCGACTCGTGCCATGCCCACGCCCTTCCATGTCCTGCGACCTCCTAGCTCGTATTATGGCAACGCCCTGCCATGTCCTGACACGTCCTGACACGTGCCATGTCCTGATGCGTCCTGACACGTGCCATGGCCATGTCCTGCAACGTCTTGACTCCTGCCATGGCCACGCACTTCCATGTCTTGTGACGTCCTGACTCGTGCCATGGCCACGCCCTGCCATGTCCTGCAACGTCCCAACTCGATTCATGGAAACGCCCTGCCATGTCGTGACGCGTCCGGACACGTGCCATGGCCATATCCTGATGCGTCCTAACACGTGCCATGGCCATGTCCTGATGCGTCCTGATACGTGCCATGGCCATCGCCTAACGCGTCCTGAAGCGTCCCGACTCGTGCCATGGCCACGCACTGCCATGTCCTGCGACCTCCCGACTCATGTCATGGCAGCGCCATGCCATGTCCAGACGCGTCCTGACACGTGCCATGGCCATGTCCTGATACGTCCTGACATGTGTCGTGGCCATGTCCTGCGACGTCTTGACTCGTGCCATGGCCACGCCCAGCCATGTCTTGCGACGTCCTGACTCTTGCCATGGGCACGCCCTGCCATGTCCTTACGCGTCCGAGCACGTGCCATGTCTTCACGCGTCCTGATGTGTCCCGACTCATGCCATGGCCACGCGCTGCCATGTCCTGATCCGTCCTAACACGTGTCGTGGCCATGTCCTGCGATGTCTTGACTCATGCCATGGTCACGCCCTACTATGTCCTAACGTGTCCTTACACGTGCCATGTCCTGACGCGTCTTGATGCATCATGACTCGTGCCATGGCCACGCCCTGCCATGTCCTCCGACCTCCCGACTCGTGTCATGGCAACGCCCTGCCATGTCCTGGTGCATCTTGACACGTGCCATGGCCATGTCCTGATGCGTCGTGACACGTGCCAAGGCCGTGTCCTGAAGCGTCGTGACACGTGCCATGGACACGTCCTTATACGTCCTGATACGGGCCATGGCCATATCCTGACTCGTCCTGATGCGTCAGGACTCGTGCAATAGCCACGCACTGCCATGTCCTGCGACGTCTTGACTCGTGCCATGGCCACGTCCTGCCATGTCCAGACGCGCCTGACTCGTGCCATGGCCACTCCCTACCATATCCTAAAGTGTCCTTACACGTTCCACGTCATGACGCGTCCTGATGCATCCCGACTCGTGCCATGCCCACGCCCTTCCATGTCCTGCGACCTCCTAGCTCGTATTATGGCAACGCCCTGCCATGTCCTGACACGTCCTGACACGTGCCATGTCCTGATGCGTCCTGACACGTGCCATGGCGATGTCCTGCAACGTCTTGACTCCTGCCATGGCCACGCACTACCATGTCTTGTGACGTCCTGACTCATGCCATGGCCACGCCCTGCCATGTCCTAACGCGTCCTGATGTGTCCTGACTCATGCCATGGCCACGCCCTGCCATGTCCTGCAACGTCCCAACTCGATTCATGGAAACGCCCTGCCATGTCGTGACGCGTCCGGACACGTGCCATGGCCATATCCTGATGCGTCCTAACACGTGCCATGGCCATGTCCTGATGCGTCCTGATACGTGCCATGGCCATCGCCTAACGCGTCCTGAAGCGTCCCGACTCGTGCCATGGCCACGCACTGCCATGTCCTGACTCGTGCCATGGCAACGCCCTTCCATGTCCTGTCGTGTCCTGCCTCGTGCCATGGCCACGCCCTACCGTATCCAAATGTGTCCTTACACGATCCATGTCCTGACACGTGCTGATGCGTCCCGACTCGTGCCATGCCCACGCCCTTCCATATCCTGCGACCTCCTAACTCGTGTCATGGCAATGCCCTGCCATGTCCTGACACGTCTTGACACGCGCCATGGCCATTTCCTGATTCGTCCTAACACGTGCCATGGCCATGTCCTGCGACGTCTGGACTCGTGCCATGGCCGCGCCCTACCATGTCCTTCGACGTTCTGACTCGTTCCATGGCCACGCCCTGCCATGTTCTGACGCGTCCTCACACGTGCCATGTCCTAACGCGTATTGATGCGTCCCCACTCATGCCATGGCAACGCCCTCCCATGTCCTGCAACCTCCCAACTGGATTCATGGAAACACCCTGCCATGTCCTGGCGCATCCTGACAGGTGCTTTGGCCATGTCCTCATGTGTCCTGACATGTGCCATGGCCATGTCCTGATGCGTGCCATGGCAATATCCTGACGCGTCTAGATGCGTCCCGTCTCATGCCATGGCAATGCCCTGCCATTTCCAGACGCGTCCTGCCTCGTGCCATGGCCACGCCCTGCCATATCCAAACGCGTCATGGCACGTGCCATATCTTGACGCGTCCTGATGCGTCCCGACTCGTGCCATGGCAACGCCCTGCCATGTCCTGCCGCGTCCTGCCTCGTGCCATGGCCACGCCCTACCATATCCTATCGTGTCCTTACACGTTCCATATCCTGATGCGTCCCGACTCGTGCCATGCCCACGCCCCTCCATGTCTTGCGACCTCGTGACTGGTGTCATGACAACGCCCTGCCATGTCCTGACACGTCCTGACACGCGCCATGGCCATGTTCTGACACGTCTTGACTCGTGCCATGGCCACGCCCTACCGTGTCCTTCGACGTTTTGACTCGTGCCATGGCCACGCCCTGCCATGTTCTGACGTGTCGTCACACGTGCCATGTCCTAACGCGTCTTGATTCGTCCCAACTCATGCTATGGCAACGCCCTGCCATGTCCTGCAACCTCCCAACTCGATTCATGGAAACACCCTGCCATATCCTGCCGCGTCCTGCGTCGTGCCGTGGCCACGCCCTACCATATCCTATCGTGTCCTTACACGTTCCATGTCCTGACGCGTCCTGATGCGTCCCGACTCGTGCCATGCCCACGCCCCTCCATGTCTTGCGACCTCGTGACTGGTGTCATGGCAACGCCCTGCCATGTCCTAACACGTCCTGACACGCGCCATGGCCATGTTCTGACACGTCTTGACTCGTGCCATGGCCACGCCCTACCGTGTCCTTTGACGTTTTGACTTGTGCCATGGCCACGCCCTGCCATGTTCTGACGCGTCGTCACACGTGCCATGTCCTAACGCGTCTTGATGCTTCCCAACTCATGCCATGGCAACGCCCTGCCATGTCCTGCAACCTCCCAACTCGATTCATGGAAACACCCTGCCATGTCCTGACGAGTCCTGACAGGTGCCATGGCCATGTCCTCATGTGTCCTGACATGTGCCATGGCCATGTCCTGATGCGTCCTAATACGTGCCATGGCAATATCCTGACGCGTCCTGATGCGTCCTGACTCGTCCCATGGCAATATCCTGACGCGTCCTGATGCGTCCCGACTCGTGCCATGGCAATGCCCTGCCATTTCCTAACACGTCCTGCCTCGTGCCATGGCCACGCCCTGCCATGTCCAAACGCGTCATGGCACGTGCCATCTCTTGACGCGTCCTATTACGTCCCGACTCGCGCCATGGCCATGCCCTGCCATGTCCTGCGACCTCCCGACTCATGTCATGGCAACGCCATGCCATGTCCTGGCGCGTCTTGACACGTGCCATGGCCATGTCCTGATACGTCCTAACACGTGTCGTGGCCATGTCCTGCGATGTCTTGACTCGTGCCACGGCCACGCCCTACCATGTCGCAACATGTCCTTACACGTGCCATGTCCTGACACGTCCTGATGCGTCTCGACTCGTGCCATGGCCACGCCCTGCCATGTCCTGCGACCTCCCGACTCGTGTCATGGCAACGCCCTGCCATGTCCTGACGCGTCCTGACACGTGCCATTGCCATGTCTTGATGCGTCCGGACTTGTGCCATGGCCACGCCCTGCCATGTCCTCCGACCTCCCGACTCGTGTCATGGCAACGCCCTGCCATGTCCTGGTGCATCCTGACACGTGCTATGGCCATGTCCTGATGCGTCGTGACACGTGCCAAGGCCGTGTCCTGATGCGTCGTGACACGTGCCATGGACACGTCCTTATGCGTCCTGATACGGGCCATGGCCATATCCTGATGCGTCCTGATGCGTCCGGACTCGTGCAATAGCCACGCAGTGCCATGTCCTGCGACGTCTTGACTCGTGCCATGGCCACGTCCTGCCATGTCCAGACGCGCCTGACTCGTGCCATGGCCACTCCCTACCATATCCTAAAGTGTCCTTACACGTTCCACGTCATGACGCGTCCTGATGCATCCCGACTCGTGCCATGCCCACGCCCTTCCATGTCCTGCGACCTCCTAGCTCATATCATGGCAACGCCCTGCCATCTCCTGACACGTCCTGACACGTGCCATGGCCATGTCCTGATGCGTCCTGACACGTGCCATGGCCATGTCCTGCAACGTCTTGACTCCTGCGATGGCCACGCACTACCATGTCTAGTGACATCCTGACTCGTGCCATAGCCACGCCCTGCCATGTCCTAACGCGTCCTGATGTGTCGTGACTCATGCCATGGCCACGCCCTGCCATGTCCTGCAACGTCCCAACTCGATTCATGGAAACGCCCTGCCATGTCGTGACGCGTCCGGACACGTGCCATGGCCATATCCTGATGCGTCTTGACACTTGCCATGGACATGTCATGATGCGTCATGATACAGGCCATGGCCATATCCTGACGCGTCCTGATGCGTCCCGACTCGTGCCATGGCCACGCCTTGCGATGTCCTGACCCGTGCCATGGCAACGCCCTTCCATGTCCTGTCGTGTCCTGCCTCGTGCCATGGCCACGCCCTACCATATCCAAATGTATCCTTACACGATCCATGTCCTGACGCGTGCTGATGCGTCCCGACTCGTGCCATGCCCACGCCCTTCCATATCCTGCGACCTCCTGACTCGTGTCATGGCAATGCCCTGCGACGTCTGGACTCGTGCCATGGCCGCACCCTACCATGTCCTGCGACGTCTTGACTCGTGCCATGGCCACGCCCTGCCATGTCCTGACGCGTCCTCACACGTGCCATGTCCTGACGCGTCCTGATGCGCCCCGATTCATGCCATGGCCACGCCCAGCCATCTCCTGCAACCTCCCAACTAGATTCGTGGAAACGCCTTGCCATGTCCTGACGCGTCCTGACACGTGCCATGGCCATGTCGTGATGCGTCCTGACACGTGCCATGGCCATGTCGTGATGCGTCCTCACACGTGCCATGGCCATGTCGTGATGCGTCCTCACACGTGCCATGGCCATGTCCTGATGCGTCCTGATTCGTGCCATGGCCATATTTTGACGCATCCTGATGCGTCCCGACTCGTGCCATGGCAACGCCCTGCCATGTCCTGCCTCGTGCCATGGCCACGCCCTACCATATCCTATCGTGTCCTTACACGTTCCATGTCCTGATGCGTCCCGACTCGTGCCATGCCCACGCCCCTCCATGTCTTGCGACCTCGTGACTCGAGCCATGGCAACGCCCTGCCATGTTTTGACACGTCCAGACACGCGCCATGGCCATGTTCTGACACGTCTTGACTCGTGCCATGGCCACGCCCTACCGTGTCCTTCGACGTTCTGACTCGTTCCATGGCCACGCCCTGCCATGTTCTGACGCGTCCTCACACGTGCCATGTCCTAACGCGTCTTGATGCGTCCCCACTCATGCCATGGCAACGCCCTCCCATGTCCTGCAACCTCCCAACTGGATTCATGGAAACACCCTGCCATGTCCTGACGCGTCCTAACAGGTGCTTTGGCCATGTCCTCATGTGTCCTGATATGTGCCATGGCCATGTCCTGATGCGTGCCATGGACATATCCTGACGCATCCAGATGCGTCCCGACTCATGCCATGGCAATGCCCTGCCATTTCCTGACGCGTCCTGCCTCGTGCCATGGCCACGCCCTGCCATATCCAAACGCGTCATGGCACGTGCCATCTCTTGATGCGTCCTGATACGTCCCGACTCGCGCCATGGCCATGCCCTGCCATGTCCTGCGACCTCCCGACTCATGTCATGGGAACTCCATGCCATGTCCTGGCGCGTCTTGACACGTGCCATGGCCATGTTCTTATACGTCCTGACACGTGTCGTGGCCATGTCCTGCGATGTCTTGACTCGTGCCACGGCCACGCCCTACCATGTCGTAACATGTCCTTACACATGCCATGTCCTGACACGTCCTGATGCGTCTCGACTCGTGCCATGGTCACGCCGTGCCATGTCCTGCGACCTCCTGACTTTTGTCATGGCAACGCCCTGCCATGTCCTGACGCATCCTGACACGTGCCATTGCCATGTCTTGATGCGTCCGGACTCATGCCATGGCCACGCACTGCCATGTCCTGCTACGTCTTGACTCGTGCCATGGCCACATGCTTCCATGTCCTGACGCGTCCTCACTCATGCCATGGCCACGCCCTATCATATCCTAACGTGTCCTTACACGTTCCATGTCCTGACGTGTCCTGATGCGTCCCGACTCGTGCCATGCAAACGCCCTTCCATGTCCTGCGACCTCCTGACTCGTGTCATGGCAACGCCCAACCATGTCCTGATACGTCCTGACACGCGCCATGGCCATGTCCTGATGCGTCCTGAAACGTGCCATGGCCACGCGCTGCTATGTCCTAACGCGTCCTTACACGTGCCATGTCCTGATGCGTCTCGACTCATGCCATGGCCACGCCCTGCAATGTCCTGCAACCTCCAAACTCGATTGATGGAAATGCCCTGCCATGTCCTGACTCGTGCCATGGCCATGTCCTGATGCGTCTTCACACGTGCCATGGCCATGTCCTGATGCGTCGTGACACGTGCCATGGCCATGTCCTGATTCGTCGTGACACGTGCCATGGCCATGTCCTTATGCATCCTGATGCGGGCCATGGCCATATCCTGACGCCTCCTGATGCGTCCGGACTCGTGCCATGGCAACGCACTGGCATGTCCTATGACGTCTTGACTCGTGCCTTGGCAACGTCCTGCCATGTCCTTACGCGCCCAACTCGTGCCATGCCCATGCCCTTCCATGTCCTGCGTCCTCCCAACTCGATTCATGGAAACGCCCTGCCATGTCCTGACGCGTCCTGACACGTGCCATGGCCATGTCCTGATGCGTCCTGTCACTTGCCATGGCCATGTCCTGATGCGTCCTGATACGTGCCATGGCCATCGCCTAGCGCGTCCTGAAGCTTCCCGCCTCGCGCCATGGTCACGCCCTGCCATGTCCTGCGACCTCCCGACTCATGTCTTGGCAGCGCCATGCCATGTCCTGACGCCTCCTGACACGTGCCATGGCCATGTCCTGATACGTCCTGACACGTGTCGTGGCCATGTCCTGCGACGTCTTGACTCGTGCCATGGCCACGCCCAGCCATGTCCTGCGACGTCCTGACTCTTGCCATGGCCACGCCCTGCCATGTCTTGACGCGTCCGCACACATGCCATGTCCTCACGCGTCCTGATGCGTCCCGACTCATGCCATGGCCACGCACTGCCATGTCGTGCGACTTCCCAACTCGTGTCATGGCAATGCCCTGCCATGTCCTGACGTGTCCTAACACGTGCCATGGCCATGTTTTGATGTGTCCTGACACGTGCCATGGCCATGTCATGATGCATCCTGCGACCTCCCGACTCATGTCATGGCAACGCCATGCCAGGTCCTGATCTGTCCTGACACGTGCCATGGCCATGTCCTGATACGTCCTGACACGTGTCGTGGCCATGTCCTGCGATGTCTTGACTCGTGCCATGGCCACGCCCTACCATGTCCTAACGTGTCCTTACACGTGCCATGTCCTGACGCGTCTTGATGCATCCCGACTAGTGCCATGGCCACGCCCTGCCATGTCCTCCGACCTTCCGACTCGTGTCATGGCAACGCCCTGCCATGTCCTGACGCATCCTGACACGTGCCATGGCCGTGTCCTGCCTCGTGCCATGGCCACGCCCCACCATATCCAAATGTGTCCTTACACGATCAATGTCATGACGCGTGCTGATGCGTCCCATACCCACGCCCTTCCATTTCCTGCGACCTCCTGACTCGTGTCATGGCAATGCCCTGCCATGTCCTGACACGTTCTGACACGTGCCATGGCCATGTCCTAATGCGTCCTTACACGTGCCATGGCCATGTCCTGCGACGTCTTGACCCGTGCCATGGCCGCACCCTACCATGTCTTGCGACGTCCTGACCCGTGCCATGGCCACGCCCAGACGCATCCTCACACGTGCCATATCCTGACGCGTCCTGATGCGTATCGACTCATGCCATGGCCACGCCATGCCATGTCCAGCAACCTCCCAACTCGATTCGTGGAAACGCCTTGCCATGTGCTGACGCGTCCTGACATGTGCCATGGCCATGTCGTGATGCGTCCTCACACGTGCCATGGCCATGTCCTGATGCCTCCTGATTCATGCCATGGCCATATCCTGACGCGTCCTGATGCGTCCCGACTCGTGCCATGGCAACGCCCTGCGATTTCCTGACGCGTCCTTCCTCGTGCCATGGCCACGCCCTGCCATGTCCAAACGCGTCATGGCACGTGCCATCTCTTGACGCGTCCTATTACATCCCGACTCGCGCCATGGCCATGCCCTGCCATGTCCTGCGACCTCCCGACTCATGTCATGGCAACGCCATGCCATGTCCTGGCGCGTCTTGACACGTGCCATGGCCATGTCCTGATACGTCCTAACACGTGTCGTGGCCATGTCCTGCGATGTCTTGACTCGTGCCACGGCTGCGCCCTACCATGTCGCAACATGTCCTTACACGTGCCATGTCCTGACACGTCCTGACATGTCCTGACACGTCCTGATGCGTCTCGACTCGCGCCATGGCCACGCCCTGCCATGTCCTGCGACCTCCCGACTCGTGTCATGGCAACGCCCTGCCATGTCCTGACGCATCCTGACACGTGCCATGGCCGTGTCCTGCCTCGTGCCATGGCCACGCCCTACCATATCCAAATGTGTCCTTACACGATCAATGTCCTGACGCGTGATGATGCGTCCCGATTCGTCCCATGCCCACGCCCTTCCATGTCCTGCGACCTCCTGACTCGTGTCATGGCAATGCCCTGCCATGTCCTGACACGTTCTGACACGCGCCATGGCCATGTCCTGATGCATCCTAACACGTGCCATGGCCATGTCTGCGACGTCTTGACTCGTGCCATGGCCGCACCCTACCATGTCTTGCGACGTCCTGACTCGTGCCATGGCCACGCCATACCATGCCCAGACGCGTCCTCACACGTGCCATATCCTGACGCGTCCTGATGCGTACCGACTCATGCCATGGCCACGCCCTGCCATGTCCAGCAACCTCCTAACTCGATTCGTGGAAACGCCTTGCCATGTCCTGACGCGTCCTGACATGTGCCATGGCCATGTCGTGATGCGTCCTCACACGTGCCATGGCCATGTCCTGGTGCCTCCTGATTCATGCCATGGCCATATCCTGACGCGTCCTGATGCGTCCCGACTCGTGCCATGGCTACGCCCTGCCATTTCCTGACGCGTCCTTCCTCGTGCCATGGCCACGCCCTGCCATGTCCAAACGCGTCATGGCACGTGCCATCTCTTGACGCGTCCTATTACGTCCCGACTCGCGCCATGGCCATGCCCTGCCATGTCCTGCGACCTCCCGACTCATGTCATGGCAACGCCATGCCATGTCCTGGCGCGTCTTGACACGTGCCATGGCCATGTCCTGATACGTCCTAACACGTGTCATGGCCATGTCCTGCGATGTCTTGACTCGTGCCACGGCCGCGCCCTACCATGTCGCAACATGTCCTTACACGTGCCATGTCCTGACACGTCCTGACATGTCCTGACTCGTCCTGATGCGTCTCGACTCGCGCCATGGCCACGCCCTGCCATGTCCTGCGAACTCCCGACTCGTGTCATGGCAACGCCCTGCCATGTCCTGACGTGTCCTGATGTGTCCTGACACGTGCCATTGCCATGTCTTGATGCGTCCGGACTCGTGCCATGGCCACGCACTGCCATGTCCTGCTACGTCTTGACTCGTGCCATGGCCACGTCCTTCCATGTCCTGACGCGTCTTGACTCGTGCCATGGCCACGCCCTATCATATCCAAACGTGTCCTTACACGTTCCATGTCCTGACGCGTCCTGATGCGTCCCGACTCGTGCCATGCAAACGCCCTTCCATGTCCTTCGACCTCCTGACTCGGGTCATGGCAACGCCCAACCATGTCCTGACACGTCCTGACACGCGCCATGGCCATGTCCTGATGCGTCCTGACCCGTGCCATGGCCATGTCCTACGACGTCTTGACTCGTTCCATTGCCACACCCTACCATGTCCTGCGACATCCTGACTCGCGCCATGGCCACGCCCTGCTATGTCCAAATGCGTCCTCACACGTGCAATGTCCTGACGCGTCTTGATGCGTATCGACTCATGCCATGGCCACGCCCTACCATGTCCTGCAACCTCCCAACTCGATTGATGGAAATGCCCTACCATGTCCTGACACGTGCCATGGCCATGTCCTGATGCGTCTTCACACGTGCCATGGCCTTCTCCTAATACGTCCTGATGCGTACCATGGCCATATCCTGACGCGTCCAGATGCGTCCCGACTCGTGCCATGGTCACGACCTGTGATGTTTTGACTCGTACCATGGCAATGCCCTGCCATATCCTGCTGCCACCTACCTCGTTCCATGGCCACGCCCTGCCTTGTCCTAACGCGTCATGACACGTGCCATCTCCTGCCGTGTCATGCCTCGTGCCATGGCCACGCACTGCCATGTCCTAATGCGTCATGACTCGTGCCATCTCCTGACGCATCATGATGCGTCTCGACTCGCGCCATGGTTACGCCCTGCCATGTCGTGCGACCTCCCGACTCATGTCATGGCAACGCCATGCCATGTCCTGACGCGTCCTGACAGGTGCCATGGCCATGTCTTCATACGTCCTGACACGTGTTGTGGCCATGTCCTACGATGTGTTGACTCATGCCATGGCCACGCCCTACCATGTCCTTACATGTCCTTACACGTTCCATGTCCTGACGTGTCCTGATGCGTCCCCACTCATGCCATGACCACGCCCTGCCATATCCTTCGACCTCCCGACTCGTGTCATGGCAACGCCCTGCTATGTCCTGACGCATCCTGGCACGTGCCTTGGCCATGTCCTGATGCATCGTGACACATGCCATGGCCATGTCCTTATGCGTCCTGGTACAGGCCATGGCCATATCCTAACGCGTCATGATGCGTCCGGACTCGTGCCATGGCCACGTACTGCCATGTGCTGCGACATCCTGACTCGTGCCATGGCCACGTCCTGCCATGTCCTGACACGTCCTTACTCGTGCCATGGCCAAGCCCTACCATATCCTAACGTGTTCTTACACGTTCTATGTCTTGATGCGTCCTGATTCGTCCCGACTCATGCCATGCCCACGCCCTTCCATGTCCTGCGACCTCCTGACTCGTGTCATGGAAACGCCCTGCCATGTCCTGACACGTCCTGACACGCTCCATGGCCATGCCCTGATGCGTCCTAACACGTGCCATGGCCATGTCCTGCGACTTCTTAACTCGTTCCTTGGCCACGCCCTACCATGTCCTGCGACGTCCTGACTCGTGCCATGGCCATGCCCTGCCATGTCCTAACGCGTCCTCACACGTGCATGTCCTGACGAGTCCTGATGCATCCTGACTCATGCCATGGCCACGCCTTGCCATGTCCTGCAACCTGCCAACTCGATTCATTGAAAAGCCCTGCCATGTCCTGACGCGTCTTGACACGTGCCATGGCCATGTCCTGATGCGTCCTGACACGTGCCATGGCCATGTCCTGATGCGTTCTGATACGAGCCATGGCCATATCCTGACGCGTCCTGAAGCGTCCCGACTTATGCCATGGCCACGCCCTACGATGTCCTGTCTCATGCCATGGTAACACCCTGCCATGTCCTACCGCGTCCTGTCTCGTCCCATCGCCACGCCCTGCCATGTCCTACCGCATCATGACACGTGCCATCTCCTGACGCGTCCTGATGCGTCCTGACTTGCGCCATGGCCACGCCCTGCCATGTCCTGCGACCTCCCGACTCATGTCATAGCAACGCCATGCCATGTCCTGACGAGTCCTGACACATGCTATGGCCATGTCCTGATGCGTCGTGACACGTGCCATGGCCATGTCCTTATGCGTCATGATTCGGGCCATGGCCATATCCTGACGCGTCCTGATACGTCCAGACTCTTGCCATGGCCACGCACTGCCATGTCCTGCGACCTCTTGACTCGTGCCATGGCCACGTCCTGCCATGTCCATCCGCGCGCGACTCGTGCCTGGCCTATGCCCTTCCATGTCCTGCGACCTCCCAACTCGATTCATTGAAATGCCCTACCATGTCCTGACGCGTCCTGACACACGCCATGGCCATGTCCTGATGCGCCCTGACACGTGCCATGGCCATGTCCTGATGCGTCTTGATACTTGCCATGGCCATCGCCTGACCCGTCCTGATGCGTCCCGACTCGCGCCATGGCCACGCCCTGCCATGTCCTGCGACCTCTTGACTCGTGCCATGGCCACACCCTGCCATGTCCTGCGACGTCCTGACTCTTGCCATGGCCACGCCCTGCCATGTCTTGACGCATCCTCACACGTGCCATGTCCTGACGCGTCCCGACCCATGCCATGGCCACGCGCTGCCATGTCTTGCGATGTCTTGACTCGTGCCATGGCCACGCCCTGACATGTACTGCGATGTCCTGACACTTGCCATGGCCACGCCCTGCCATGTCATGACGCGTCCGCACACGTGCCATGTCCTGACGCGTCCCGACTCATGCCATGGCCACGCGCTGCCATGTCCTGCGACTTCCCAACTCGTGTCATGGCAACGCCCTGCCATGTCCTGACGCGTCCTAACACGTGCCACGGCCATGTCCTGATGCGTCCTAACACGTGCCATGGCCATGTCATGATGCATCCTGCGACCTCCCGACTCATGTCATGGCAACGCCATGCCATGTCCTGATCCGTCCTGACACGTGCCATGGCCATGTCCTAATACGTTCTGACACGTGTCGTGGCCATGTCCTGCGATGTCTTGACTCGTGCCATGGCCACGCCCTACCATGTCCTAACGCGTCCTTACACGTGCCATGTCCTGACGCGTCCTGATGCGTCCCGACTTGTGCCATGGCCACGCCCTGCCATGTCCTGCGACCTCCCGACTCGTGTCATGGCAACGCCCTGCCATGTCCTGACGCATCGTGACACGTGCCATGGCCATGTCCTAATGTGTCGTGACACGTGCCATGGCCATGTCCTGATGCGTTCTGATACGAGTCATGGCCAAATCCTGACGCGTCGCGACTCATGCCATGGCCACGCCCTGTGATGTCCTGTCTCATGCCATGGTAACACCCTCCCATGTCCTACCGAGTCCTGCCACGTCCCATCGCCACGCCCTGCCATGTCCTACCGCATCATGACACGTGCCATCTCCTGACGCGTCCTGATTCGTCCTAACTTGCGCCATGGCCACGCCCTGCCATGTCCTGCGACCTCCCGACTCATGTCATGGCAACGCCATACCATGTCCTGATGAGTCCTGACACGTGCCATGGCCGTGTCCTAATGCATCGTGACACGTGCCATGGCCATGTCCTTATGCGGCATGATTCGGGCCATGGCCGTATCCTGACGCGTCCTAATACGTCCAGACTCGTGCCATGGCCACGCACTGCCATGTCCTGCGACCTCTTGACTCGTGCCATGGCCACGTCCTGCCATGTCCATGCGCGCCCGGCTCGTGCCTGGCCTATGCCCTTCCATGTCCTGCGACCTCCCAACTCGATTCATGGAAATGCCCTACCATGTCCTGATGCGTCCTGACACGTGCCATGGCCATGTCCTGATGCGTCCTGACACGTGCCATGGCCATGTCCTGATGCGTCCTGATACTTGCCATGGCCATCGCCTGACCCGTCCTGATGCGTCCCGACTCGCGCCATGGCCACGCCCTGCCATGTCCTGCGACCTCTTGACTCGTGCCATGGCCACGCCCTGCCATGTCCTGCGACGTCCTGACTCTTGCCATGGCCACGCCCTGCCATGTCTTGACGCATCCGCACACGTGCCATGTCCTGACGCGTCCCGACTCATGCCATGGCCACGCGCTGCCATGTCTTGCGACGTCTTGACTCGTGCCATGGCCACGCCCTGACATGTCCTGCGATGTCTTGACTCTTGCCATGGCCACGCCCTGCCATGTCTTGACGCGTCCGCACACGTGCCATGTCCTGACTCGTCCCGACTCATGCCATGGCCACGCGCTGCCATGTCCTGCGACTTCCCAACTCGTGTCATGGCAACGCCCTGCCATGTCCTGACGCGTCCTAACACGTGCCACGGCCATGTCCTGATGCGTCCTGACACGTGCCATGGCCATGTCATGATGCATCCTGCGACCTCCCGACTCATGTCATGGCAACGCCATGCCATGTCCTGATCCGTCCTGACACGTGCCATGGCCATGTCCTAATACGTCCTGACATGTGTCGTGGCCATGTCCTGCGATGTCTTGACTCGTGCCATGGCCACGCCCTACCATGTCCTGATTCCGTCATGACACGTGCCATGGCCATGTCCTAATACGTCCTGACACGTGTCGTGGCCATGTCCTGCGATGTCTTGACTCGTGCCATGGCCACGCCCTACCATGTCCTAACGCGTCCTTACACGTGCCATGTCCTGACGTGTCCTGATGCGTCCCGACTTGTGCCATGGCCACGCCCTGCCATGTCCTGCGACCTCCCGACTCGTGTCATGGCAATGGCCTGCCATGTCCTGACGCGTCGTGACACGTGCCATGGCCATGTCCTGATGCGTCCTGATACTTGCCATGGCCATCACCTGACCCGTCCTGATGCGTCCCGACTCGCGCCATGGCCACGCCCAGCCATGTCCTGCGACCTCTTGACTCGTGCCACGCCCACGCCCTGCCATGTCGTGCGACGTCCTGACTCTTGCCATGGCCACGCCCTGCCATGTCTTGACGCATCCGCACACGTGCCATGTCCTGACGCGTCCCGACTCATGCCATGGCCACGCACTGCCATGTCTTGTGACGTCTAGACTCGTGCCATGGCCACGCCCTGACATGTCCTGCGATGTCCTGACTCTTGCCATGGCCACGCCCTGCCATGTCTTGACGCGTCCGCACACGTGCCATGTCCTGATGCGTCCCGACTCATGCCATGGCCACGTGCTGCCATGTCCTGCGACTTCCCAACTCGTGTCATGGCAACGCCCTGCCATGTCCTGACGCGTCCTAACACGTGCCACGGCCATGTCCTGATGCGTCCTGACACGTGCCATGGCCATGTCATTATGCATCCTGCGACCTCCCGACTCATGTCATGGCAACGCCATGCCATGTCCTGATCCGTCCTGACACGTGCCATGGCCATGTCCTAATACGTCCTGACACGTGTCGTGGCCATGTCCTGCGATGTCTTGACTCGTGCCATGGCCACGCCCTACCATGTCCTATCGCGTCCTTACACGTGCCATGTCCTGATGCGTCCCGACTTGTGCCATGGCCACGCCCTGCCATGTCCTGCGACCTCCCGACACGTGTCATGGCAACACCCTGCCATGTCCTGACGCGTCGTGACACGTGCCATGGCCATGTCCTAATGCGTCGTGACACGTGCCATGACCATGTCCTGATGCATCATGACACGTGCCATGGCCATGTCCTTATGCGTCCTGATACGGTTCATGGCCATATCCTGACGCGTCCTGATGCGTCCGAACTCATGCCATAGCCACACACTGCCATGTCCTGCGACGTCTTGACTCGTGCCATGGCCACGTCCTGCCATGTCTTGATGCGCCTGACTCGTGCCATGGCCACGCCCTACCACATCCTAAAGTGTCCATACACGTTCCACGTCCTGACGCGTCCTGATGCGTCCCGACTCCTGCCATGCCCACGCCCTTCCATGTCTTGCGGCCTCCTGACTCGTATCATGGCAACGCCCTGCCATGTCCTGACACGTCCTGACACGCGCCATGACCATGTCCTGATGCGTCCTGACACGTGCCATGGCCATGTCCTGCAACGTCTTGACTCGTGCCATGGCCACGGCCTACCATGTCTTGCGACGTCCTAACTCGTGCCATGGCCACGCCCTGCCGTTTCCTGACGCGTCCTGATGCGTCCTGACTCATGCCATGGCCACGCCCTGCCATGTCCTGCAACCTCCCAAATCGATTCATGGAAACGCCCTGCCATGTCGTGACTCGTCCAGACACGTGCCATGGCCATGTCCTGATGCGTCTTGACACGTGCCATGGCCATGTCCTGATGCGTCCTGATACGTGCCATGGACATATCCTGACACGTCCTGATGCATCCCGACTTGTGCCATGGCCACGCCTTGCGATGTCCTGACTCGTGCCATGGCAACGCCCTTCCATGTCCTGCCTCGTGCCATGGCCACGCCCTACCATATCCGTACGTGTCCTTACACGATCCATGTCCTGACGCTTGTTGATGCGTCCCGACTCGTGCCATGCCCACGCCCTTCCATGTCCTGCGACCTCCTGACTCGTGTCATGGCAACGCCCTGTCATGTCTTAACACGTCCTAACACGCGCCATGGCCATGTCTTGATGCGTCCTAACACGTGCCATGGCCATGTCCTGCGACGTCTTGACTAGTGCCATGGCCGCACCCTACCATGTCACGCGACGTCCTGACTCGTGCCATGGCCACGCCCTGCCATGTCCTGACGCGTCCTCACACGTGCCATGTCCTGACGCGTCCTGATGCGTCCCGACTCATGCCATGGCCACGCCCTGCCATGTACTGCAACTTCCCAACTCGATTCATGGAAACGCCTTGCCATGTCCTGACGCGTCCTTACACGTGCCATGGCCATGTCCTGATGCGTCCTCACACATGCCATGGCCATGTCCTGATGCGTCCTTATACGTGCCATGGCCATAACCTGATGCGTCCTGATGCGTAACGACTCGTGCCATAGCCATGCACTGCCATGTCCTACGACGTCTTCACTCGTGCCATTGCCACGTCCTGCCATGTTCTTATGTGCCCGAATCATGCCATGCCCATGCCCTTCCACGTCCTGCGACCTCCCAACTCGATTCATGGAAATTCCCTATCATGTCCTGACGCGTCCTGACACGTGCCATGGCCATGTCCGGATGCGTCCTGACACATGCCATGGCCATGTCCAGATGTATCCTGATACGTGCCATGGCCATCGCCTGACGAGTCCTGATGCGTCCCGACTCGCGCCATGGCCACGCCCTGCCATGTCCGGCGACCTCCCGACTCATGTCAAGGCTGCGCCATGCCATGTCCTGACGCGTCCTGACACATGTCATGGCCATGTCCTGATACGTCCTGACACGTGTCGTGGCCATGTCCTGCGACGTCTTAACTCGTGCCATGGCCACGCCCTACCATGTCCTGCGACGTCCTGAATCGTGCCATGGCCACGCACTGCCATATCTTGACGAGTCTGCACACGTGCCATGTCCTGACGCGTCCCGACTCATGCCATGGCCACGCGCTACCATGTCGTGCGACTTCCCAACTCGTGTCATGGCAACGCCCTACCATGTCCTGGCGCGTCCTAACACGTGCCATGGCCATGTCCTGATGCGTCCTGACACGTGCCATGGCCATGTCATGATGCGTCCTACGACCTCCCGACTCATGTCATGGCAACGCCATGCCATGTCCTGATCCGTCCTGACACGTGCCATGGCCATGTCCTGATACGTCCTGACACGTGTCGTGGCCATGTCCTGCTATGTTTTGACTCATGCCATGGCCACGCCCTACCATGTCCTAGCCTGTCCTTACACGTGCCATGTCCTGACGCGTCCTGATGCGTCCCGACTCGTGCCATGGCCACGCCCTTCCATGTCCTGCGACCTCCGGACTCGTGTCATGGCAACGACCTGCCATGTCCTGATGTGTCGTGACACATGCCATGGCCATGTCCTGATGCGTCGTGACACATGCCATGGCCATGTCCTAATGCATCGTTACACGTGCCATGGCCATGTCCTGATGCGTCGTGACATGTGCCATGGCCATGTCCTTATGCGTCCTAATACGGGCCATGGCCATATCCTGACGCGTCCTGATGCGTCCGAACTCGTGCCATAGCCAAGCACTGCCATGTCCTGCGACGTCTTGACTCATGCCATGGCCACGTCCTGCCATGTCCTGATGTGCCTGACTCGCGCCATGGCTACGCCCTACCACATCCTAAAGTGTCCTGATGCGTCCCGACTCGTGCCATGCCCACGCCCTTCCATGTTCTGCGACCTCCCGACTCGTATCATGGCAACGCCCTGCCATGTCCTGACACATCCTGACACGCGCCATGGCCATGTCCTGATGCGTCCTGACACGTGCCATGGCCATGTCCTGCAACGTCTTGACTCGTGCCATGGCCACGGCCTACCATGTCTTGCGACGTCCTGACTCGTGCCATGGCCACGCCCCGCCATGTCCTGCAACCTCCCAACTCGATTCATGGAAACGCCCTGCTATGTCGTGACGCGTCCTGACACGTGCCATGGCCATGTCCTGATGCGTCTTGACACGTGCCATGGCCATGTCCTGATGCGTCCTGATACGTGCCATGGCCATATCCTTACGCGTCCTGATGCGTCCCGACTCGTGCCATGGCCACGCCTTGCGATGTCCAGACTCGTGCCATGGCAACGCCCTTCCATGTCCTGCCATGTCCTGCCTCGTCCCATGGCCACGCCCTACCATATCCAAACGTGTCCTTTCACGATCCATCTCCTGACGCGTGTTGATGCGTCGCGACTCGTACCATGCCCACGCCCTTCCATGTCCTGCGACCTCCTGACTCGTGTCATGGCAACGCCCTGCCATGTCCTAACACGTCCTGACACACGCCATGGCCATGTCCTTATGTGTCTTAACAAATGCCATGGCCATGTCCTGCGACGTCTTGGTTCGTGCCATGGCCGCACCCTACCATGTCCTGCGACGTCCTGACTCGTGCCATGGCAACGCCCTGCCATGTCCTGACGTGTCCTATCACGTTCCGTGTACTGACGCGTCCTGATGTGTCCCGACTCATGCCAGGGCCACGCCCTGCCATGTCCTGCAACTTCCCAACTCGATTCATGGAAACGCCTTGCCATGTCCTGACGCGTCCTGACACGTGCCATGGCCATGTCCTGATGCGTCCTCACACATGGCATGGCCATATCCTGATGCATCTTGATACGTGCCATGGCCATATCCTGACGCGTCCTGATGCGTCCCGGCTCGTGCCATAGCTACGTACTGCCATGTCCTGCGACCTCCCAACTCGATTCATGGAAATGCCCTACCATGTCCTGACACGTCCTGACACGTGCCATGGCCATGTCCTGATGCGTCCTGACACGTGCCATGGCCATGTCCTAATGCATCCTGATACGTGGCATGGCCATCGCCTGACGCGTCCTGATACGTCCCGACTCGCTCCATGGCCACGCCCTGCCATGTCCTACGACCTCCCGACTCATGTCAAGGCAGCGCCATGCCATGTCTTGACGCGTCCTAACACGTGCCATGGCCATGTCCTGATACGTCCTGACACGTGTTGTGGCCATGTCTTGCGACGTCTTGACTCGTGCCATGGCCACGCCCTGCCATGTCCTGCGACGTCCTGACTCTTGCCATGGCCACGCCCTGCCATGTCTTGACGTGTCCGCACACGTGCCATGTCCTGACGCGTCCCGACTCATGCCAATGCCACGTGCTGCCATGTCTTGCGACTTCCCAACTCGTGTCATGGCAACGCCCTGCCATGTCCTGACGCGTCCTAACACATGCCACGGCCATGTCCTGATGCGTCCTGACACGTGCCATGGCCATGTCATTATGCATCCTGCGACCTCCCGACTCATGCCATGGCAACGCCATGCCATGTCCTGATCCGTCCTGACACGTGCCATGGCCATGTCCTAATACGTCCTGACACGTGTCGTGGCCATGTCCTGCGATGTCTTGACTCGTGCCATGGCCACGCCCTACCATGTCCTAACGCGTCCTTACACGTGCCATGTCCTGACGCGTCCTGATGCGTCCCGACTTGTGCCATGGCCACGCCCTGCCATGTCCTGCGACCTCCCGACTCTTGTCATGGCAACACCCTGCCATGTCTTGATGCATTGTGACACGTGCCATGGCCATGTCCTAATGCATCGTGACACGTGCCATGGCCCTGTCTTGATGCGTCGTGACACGTGCCATGGCCATGTCCTTATGCGTCCTGATACGGGCCATGGCCATATCCTGACGCGTCCTGATGCGTCCGAACTCGTGCCATAGCCAAGCACTGCCATGTCCTGCGACGTCTTGACTCGTGCCATGGCCACGTCCTGCCATGTCCTGATGCGCCTGACTCGTTCCATGGCCACGCCCTACCACATCCTAAAGTGTCCTTACACGTTCCACGTCCTGACGCGTCCTGATGCGTCCCGACTCGTGCCATGCCCACGCCTTTCCATGTCCTGCAACCTCCTGACTCGTATCATGGTAACACCCTGCCATGTCCTGACACGTCCTGACACGCGCCATGGCCATGTCCTGATGCGTCCTGACACGTGCCATGGCCATGTCCTGCAACGTCTTGACTCGTGCCATGGCCACGGCCTACCATGTCTTGCGACGTCCTGACTCGTGCCATGGCCACGCCCTGCCGTTTCCTGACGCGTCCTAATGCGTCGTGACTCATGCCATGGCCACGCCCCGCCATGTCCTGCAACCTCCCAACTCGATTCATGGAAACGCCCTGCCATGTCGTGATGCGTCCTGACACGTGCCATGGCCATGTCCCGATGCTTCTTGACACGTGCCATGGCCATGTCCTAATGCGTCCTGATACGTGCCTTGGCCATATCCTGACGCGTCCTAATGCATCCCGACTCGTGCCATGGCCACGCCTTGCGATGTCCAGACTCGTGCCATAGCAATGCCCTTCCATGTCCTGCCGTGTCCTGCCTCGTGCCATGGCCACGCCCTACCATATCCAATCGTGTCCTTGCACGATCCATCTCCTGACGCGTACTGATGCGTCCCGACTCATGCCATGCCCACGCCCTTCCATGTCCTACGACCTTCTTACTCGGGTCATGGCGACGCCCTGCCATGTCCTAAAACGTCCTAACACGCGCCATGGCCATGTCCTAATGCGTCCTAACAAATGCCATGGCCATGTCCTGCCCGCACCCTACCATGTCCTGCGAGGTCCTGATTCGTGCCATGGCCACGCCTTGCCATGTCATGACGCGTCCTATCATGTGCCATGTCCTGACGCGTCCAGATGCGTCCCGACTCATGCCATGGCCACGCCCTGCCATGTTTTGCAACTTCCCAACTCGATTCATGGAAACGCCTTGCCATGTCCTGACGCGTCCTGACACATGCCAGGGCCCTGTCCTGATGCGTCCTCACGCATGCCATGGCCAGGTCCTGATGCGTCCTGATACGTGCCATGGCCATATCCTGACGCGTCCTGATGCGTCCCGACTCATGCCATGTCATGCGACGTCTTGACTCGTGCCATGGCCACGCCCTGCCATGTCCTGCGACGTCCTGACTCTTGCCATGGCCACGCCCTGCCATGTCTTGACGCGTCCACACACGTGCCATGTCCTGATGCGTCCCGACTCATGCCATGGCCACGCGCTGCCATGTCGTGCGACTTCCCAACTCGTGTCATGGCAACGCCCTGCCATGTCCTGGCGCGTCCTAACACGTGCCATGGCCATGTCCTGATGCGTCATGACACGTGCCATGTCCATGTCATGATGTGTCCTGCGACCTCCCGACGCATGTCATGGCAATGCCATGCCATGTCATGATCCGTCCTGACACGTGCCATGGCCATGTCCTGATACGTCCTGACACGTGTCGTGGCCATGTCTTGCGATGTCTTGACTCGTTCCATGGCCACGCCCTACCATGTCCTAACGTGTCCTTACACGTGCCATGTCCTGACGCGTCCTGATGCGTCCCGACTCGTGCCATGGCCACGCCCTGCCATGTCCTGCGACCTCCCGTCTCGTGTCATGGAAACGCCCTGCCATGTCTTCCTGCGATGTCGTGACACGTGCCATGGCCATGTCCTAATGCATCGTGACACGTGCCATGTCCATGTCCTGATGCGTCGTGACACGTGCCATGGCCATGTCCTTATGCGTCCTGATACGGGCCATGGCCATATCCTGACGCGTCCTGATGCGTCCGAACTCGTACCACAGCCAAGCACTGCCATGTCCTGCGACATCTTGACTCGTGCCATGGCCACGTCCTGCCATGTCCTGATGCGCCTGACTCGTGCCATGGCTATGCCCTACCACATCCTAAAGTGTCTTTACACGTTCCACGTCCTGACGCGTCCTGATGCGTCCTGACTCGTGCCATGCCCACGCCTTTCCATGTCCTGCGACCTCCTGACTCGTATCATGGCAACGCCCTGCCATGTCCTGACACGTCCTGACACGCGCCATGGCCATATCCTGATGCGTCCTGACACATGCCATGGCCATGTCCTGCAACGTCTTGACTTGTGCCATGGCCACGGCCTACCATGTCTTGCGACGTCCTGAATCGTGCCATGGCCACGCCTTGCCGTTTCCTGACGCGTCCTAATGAGTCCTGACTCATGCCATGGCCACGCCCCGCCATGTCCTGCAACCTCCCAACTTGATTCATGGAAATGCCCTGCCATGTCGTGACGCGTCCTGACACGTGCCATGGCTATGTCCTGATGCGTCTTGACACGTGCCATGGCCATGTCCTGATGCGTCCTGATACGTGCCATAGCCATATCCTGACGCGTCCTGATGCGTCCCGACTCGTGCCATGGCCACGCCTTGCGATGTCCTGACTCGTGCCATGGCAACGCCCTTCCATGTCCTGCCGTGTCCTGCCTCGTGCCATGGCCACGCCCTACCATATCCAAACGTGTCTACGATCCATCTCCAGACGGGTGCTGATGCGTCCCGACTCGTGCCATGCCCACGCCCTTCCATGTCCTGCGACCTCCTGACTCGTGTCATGGCAACGCCCTGCCATGTCCTAACACGTCCTGACACGCGCCATGGCCATTTCCTGATGCGTCCTTACAAATGCCATGCCCATGTTCTGCGACGTCTTGACTCGTGCAATGGCCGCTCCCTACCATGTCCTGCGACGTCCTGACTCTTGCCATGGCTACGCCCTGCCATGTCCTGACGTGTCGTATCACGTGCCATGTCCTGACGCGTCCTGATGCATCTCGACTCATCCATGGCCACGCCCTGCCATGTCCTGCAACTTCCGAATTGATTCATGGAAACGCCTTGCCATGTCCTGACGCGTCCTGACATGTGCCATGGCCATGTCCTGATGCGTCCTCACACATGCCATGGCCATGTCCTGATGCGTCCTGATACGTGCCATGGCCATATCCTGACGCATCCTGATGCGTCCCAGTTCGTGCCATGGCCACGCCCAGCGATGTCCTGACTCGTTTCATGGCAACGCCCTGCCATGTCCTGCCGCGTCCTACCTCGTGCCATGGCCACGCCCTACCGTATCCTAACGTGTCCTTACACGTTCCATGTCCTGACGTGTCGAGATGTGTCCCGACTCGTGCCATGCCCACGCCCCTCCATGACCTGCGACCTCGTGACTCGTGTCACGGCAACGCCCTGCCATGTCTCGACACGTCCTGACACGCGCCATGGCCATGTTCTGAGATGTCTTGACTCGTGCCATGGCCACGCCCTACCGTGTCCTTCGACGTTCTGACTCGTGCCATGGCCACGCCCTGCCATGTTCTGACGCGTCCTCACACGTGCCATGTCCTAACGCGTCATGATTCGTCCCTACTCATGCCATGGCCACGCCATTACATGTCCTGCAACCTCCCAACTCGATTAATTGAAACGCCCTGCCATGTCTTGACGCGTCCTGACAGGTGCCATGGCCATGTCCTGATGCGTCTTGACACGTGCCATGGCCATGTCCTTATGCGTCATGATTCGGGCCATGGCCATATCCTGACGCGTCTGATGCATCCAGACTCGTGCCATGGCCACGCACTGCCATGTCCTGCGACGTCTTGACTCGTGCCATGGCCACGTCCTGCCATGTCCATACGCGCCCGACTCGTGCCATGCCCATGCCCTTCCATGTCCTGCGACCTCCCAACTCGATTCATGGAAATGCTCTACCATGTCCTGACGCGTCCTGACACGTGCCTTGGCCCTGTCCTGATGCATCCTGACACGTGCCATGGCCATGTCCTGATGCGTCCTGATACGTGCCATGGCCATCGCCTGACGCTTCCTGATGCGTCCTGACTCGCGCCATGGCCATGCCCTGCCATGTCCTGCGACCTCCCGACTCATGTCATGGCAGCGCCATGCCATGTCCTGACGCGTCCTGACACGTGCCATGGCCATGTCCTGATACGTCCTAACACGTATCGTGGCCATGTCCTGCGACGTCTTGACTCGTGCCATGGCCACGCCCTTCCATGTCCTGCGACGTCCTGACTCTTGCCATGGCCATGCCCTGCCATGTCTTGACGCGTCCGCACACGTGCCATGTCCTGACGCGTCCCAACTCATGCCATGGCCACGCGCTGCCATGTCGTGCGACTTCCCAACTCGTGTCATGGCAATGCCCTGCCATGTCCTGGCGCGTCCTAACACGTGCCATGGCTATGTCCTGATGCGTCCTGACACGTGCCATGGCCATGTCATGATGCATCCTGCGACCTCCCGACTCATGTCATGGAAACGCCATGCCATGTCCTGATCCGTCCTGACATGTGCCATGGCCATGTCCTGATACGTCCTGACACGTGTCGTGGCCATGTCCTGCGATGTCTTGACTCGTGCCATGGCTACGCACTACCATGTCCTAACGTGTCCTTACACGTGCCATGTCCTGACGCGTCCTGATGCGTCTCGACTTGTGCCATGGCCACGCCCTGCCATGTCCTGCGACCTCCCGACTCGTGTAATGGCAATGCCCTGCCATGTCCTGACGCGTCGTGACATGTGCCATGGCCATGTACTAATGCATCGTGACACGTGCCATGGCCATGTCCTGATGCGTCGTGACACGTGCCATGGCCATGTCCTTATGTGTCCTGATTTGGGCCAAAGCCATATCCTGACGCGTCCAGATGCGTCCAAACTAGTGCCATAGCCACGCACTGCCATGTCCTGCAACGTCTTGACTCGTGCCATGGCCACGTCCTGTCATGTCCTGATGCGCCTGACTCGTGCCATGGCCACGCCCTACCACATCCTAAAGTGTCCTTACACGTTCCACGTCCTGACGCGTCCTGATGCGTCCCGACTCGTGCCATGCCCCCGCCCTTCCATGTCCTGCGACCTCCTGACTCGTATCATGGCAACGCCCTGCCATGTCTTGACACGTCCTGACACGCGCCATGGCCATGTCCTGATGCGTCCTGACACGTGACATGGCCATGTCCTGCAACGTCTTGACTCGTGCCATGGCCACGGCCTACCATGTCTTGCGACGTCCTGACTCGTGCCATGGCCACGCCCTGCCGTTTCATGACGCGTCCTAATGCGTCCTGACTCATGCCATGGCCACGCCCCGCCATGTCCTGCAACCTCCCAACTCGATTCATGGAAACGCCCTGCCATGTCGTGACGCGTCCTGACACGTGCCATGGCCATGTCCTGATGCGTCATGATACGTGCCATGGCCATGTCCTGATGCGTCCTGATACGTGCCATGGCCATATCCTGACGCGTCCTGATGCGTCCTGACTCGTGCCATGGGCACGCCTTGCGATGTCCTGACTCGTGCAATGGCAACGCCCTTTCATGTCTTGCCGTGTCCTGCCTCGTGCCATGACTACGCCCCACCATATCCGAACGTGTCCTTACACGATCCATCTCCTGACGCGTGCTGATGCGTCCCGACTCGTGCCATGCCCACGCTTTTCCATGACCTGCGACCTCCAGACTCGTGTCATGGCAACACCCTGCCATGTCCTAACACGTCCTGACACGCGCCATGGCCACGTCCTGATGCGTCCTAACAAATGCCATGGCCATGTCCTGCGACGTCTTCACTCGTGCCATCGCCGCACCCTACCATGTCATGGCGCGTCCTGATGCGTCCCGACTCATGCCATGGCCACGCCCTGCCATGTCCTGCAACTTCCCAACTCGATTCATGGAAATGCCTTGCCATGTCCTGACGCATCCTGACTCGTGCCATGGCCATGTCCTGATGCGTCCTCACACATGCCATGGCCATGTCCTGATGCATCCTGATACGTGCCATGGCCATATCCTGACACGTCCTGCCTCGTGCCATGGCCACCCCCTACCATATCCTAACGTGTCCTTACACGTTCCATGTCCTGACGTGTCCTGATGTGTCCTGACTCGTGCCATGGCCACGCCCCTTCATGTCCTACGACCTCGTGACTCATGTCACGGCAACTCCCTTCCATGTCCTGACACGTCCTGACACGCGCCATGGCCATGTTCTGACACGTCTTGACTAGTGCCATGGCCATGCCCTACCGTATCCTTCGACATTCTGACTCTGCCATGGCCACGCCCTGCCATGTTCTGACGCGTCCTCACACGTGCCATGTCCTAACGCGTCCTGATGCGTCCCGACTCATGCCATGGCCACGCCCTGCCATGCCCTGCAACCTCCCAACTCAATTAATTGAAATGCCGTGCCATGTCCTGACGCGTCCTGACACGTGCCATGGACATGTCCTGATGCGTCCTGACTCGTGCCTTGGCCACGCACTGCCATGTCCTGCTACGTCTTGATTCGTGCCATGGCCACGTCCTGACATGTCCTGACGCGTCCTGACTCGTGCCATGGCCACGCCCTATCATATCCTAACGTGTCCTTACACGTTCCATGTCTTGACGCGTCCTGATGCGTCCCGACTCGTGCCATGCAAACGTCCTTCCATGTCCTGCGACCTCCTGACTCGTGTCATGGCAACGCCCAACCATGTCCTGACACGTCCTGACAGGCGCCATGGCCATGTCCTGATGCGTCCTGACATGTGCCATGGCCATGTCCTACAACGTCTTGACTCGTGCCATTGCCACACCCTACCATGTCCTGCGACGTCCTGACTCGTGCCATGGCCACGCCCTGCTATGTCCTGACGCGTTCTCACACGTGCCATGTCCTGACGCGTCCTGATGCGTCTCGACTCATGCCATGGCCACGCCATGCAATGTCCTGCAACCTCCCAACTTGATTGATGGAAATGCCCTGCCATGTCCTGACACGTGCCATGGCCATGTCCTGATGCGTCTTCACACGTGCCATGGCCATGCCCTGATGCGTCCTGATACGTGCCATGGCCATATCCTGACACGTCCTAATGCGTCCTGAGTCGGCCATGGTCACGACCTGCGATGTCCTGACTCGTACCATGGCAATGCACTGCAATTTCCTGCTGCCACCTGCCACGTGCCATGGCCACGCCCTGCTTTGTCCTAACGCGCCATGCAAACGCCATTCCATGTCCTGGGACCTCCTGACTCGTGTCATGGCAACGCCCAACCATGTCCTGACACGTCCTGACACGCGCCATAGCAATGTCCGGATGCGTCCTGCAACTTCCCAACTCGATACATGGAAATGCACTGCCATGTCCTGACACGTGCCATGGCCATGTCCTGATGCGTCTTCACACGTGCCATGGCCATGTCCTGATGCGTCCTGACACGTGCAATGGCCATGTCCTGATGCGTCCTAATACGAGCCATGGCCATATCCTGACGCGTCCTGATGCGTCCCGACTCATGCCATGGCCACGCCCTGCGATGTCCTGACTCGTGCCATGGTAATGCCCTGCCATGTCCTACCGCGTCCTGCCTCGTCTCATCGCCACGCCCTACCATGTCCTACCACGTCATGACACGTGCCATCTCCTGACGCGTCCTGATGCATCCTGACTCACGCCATGGCCACGCCCTGCCATGTCCTGCGACCTCCCGACTCATGTCATGGCAACGCCATGCCATGTTCTGACGAGTCGTGACACGTGCCATGGCCATGTCCTGATGCGTCGTGACATGTGCCATGGCCATGTCCTGATGCGTCGTGACACGTGCCATGGCCATGTCCTTATGCATCCTGATACGGGCCATGGCCATATCCTGACGCGTCCTGATGCGTCCGGACTCGTGCCATTGGCACGCACTGCCATGTCCTGCGATGTCTTGACTCGTGCCATGGCCACGTCCTGCCATGTCATTACGCGCCCGACTCGTGCCATGCCCATGCCCTTCCATGTCCTGCGACCTCCCAACTCGATTCATGGAAACGCCCTGCCATGTCCTGACGCGTCCTGACACGTGCCATGGCAATGTCCTGATGCTTCCTGACACGTGCCATGGCCATGTCCTGATGCATCCTCATACATGCCATGGCCATCGCCTGACGCGTCCTGATGCGTCCCGACTCGCGCCATGGCCATGCCCTGCCATGTCCTGCGACCTCCCGACTCATGGCATGGCAGCTCCATGCCATGTCCTAATGCGTCTTGACACGTGGCATGGCCATGTCCTGATGCGTCCTGATACGTGCCATGGCCATATCCTGACGCGTCCTGATTCGTCCCGACTCGTGCCATGGCCACGCGTTGCGATGTCCTGACTCGTGCCATGGCAATGCCCTTCCATGTCCTCTCGTGTCCTGCCTCGTGCCATGGCCACGCCCTACCATATCCAAACGTGTCCATACACGATCCATGTCCTGACGCGTGCTGATGCGTCCCGACTCGTGCCATGCCCACGCCCTTCCATGTCCTGCGACCTCCTGACTCGTGTCATGGCAATGCCCCGCCATGTCCTGACACGTCCTTACACGCGCCATGGCCATGTCCTGATGCGTCCTAACACGTGCCATGGCCATGTCCTGCGACGTCTTGACTCGTGCCATGGCCGAACCCTACCATGTCTTGCGACGTCCTGACTCGTGCCGTGACCACGCCCGGCCATGTCCTGATCCGTCCTGACACGTGCCATGGCCATGTCCTGATACGTCCTGACACGTGTCGTGGCCATGTCCTGCGATGTCTTGACTCGTGCCATGGCTACGCACTACCATGTCCTAACGTGTCCTTACACGTGCCATGTCCTGACGCGTCCTGATGCGTCTCGACTCGTGCCATGGCCACGCCCTGCCATGTCCTGCGACCTCCCGACTCGTGTAATGGCAACGCCCTGCCATGTCCTGACGCGTCGTGACATGTGCCATGGCCATGTACTAATGCATCGTGACACGTGCCATGGCCATGTCCTGATGCGTCGTGACACGTGCCATGGCCATGTCCTTATGTGTCCTGATATGGGCCAAAGCCATATCCTGACGCGTCCTGATGCGTCCGAACTAGTGCCATAGCCACGCACTGCCATGTCCTTCTACGTCTTGACTCGTGCCATGGCCACGTCCTTTCATGTCCTGATGCGCCTGACTCGTGCCATGGCCACGCCCTACCACATCCTAAAGTGTCCTTACACGTTCCACGTCTTGATGCGTCCTGATGCGTCCCGACTCGTGCCATGCCCACGCCCTTCGATGTCCTGCGACCTCCTGACTCGTATCATGGCAACGCCCTGCCATGTCTTGACACGTCCTGACACGCGCCATGGCCATGTCCAGATGCGTCCTGACACGTGCCATGGCCATGTCCTGCAACGTCTTGACTCGTGCCATGGCCACGGCCTACCATGTCTTGCGACGTCCTGACTCGTGCCATGGCCACGCCCTGCCGTTTCATGACGCGTCCTAATGCGTTGACTCATGCCATGGCCACGCCCCGCCATGTCGTGCAACCTCCCAACTCGATTCATGGAAACGCCCTGCCATGTCGTGACGCGTCCTGACACGTGCCATGGCCATGTCCTGATGCGTCTTGACACGTGCCATGGCCATGTCCTGATGCGTCCTGATACGTGCCATGGCCATATCCTGACGCGTCCTGATGCGTCCCGACTCGTGCCATGGGCACGCCTTGCGATGTCCTGACTCGTGCAATGGCAACACCCTTTCATGTCTTGCCGTGTCCTGCCTCGTGCCATGACCACGCCCCACCATATCCGAACGTGTCCTTACACGATCCATCTCCTGACGCGTGCTGATGCGTCCCGACTCGTGCCATGCCCACGCCCTTCCATGACCTGCGACCTCCAGACTCGTGTCATGGCAACGCCCTGCCATGTGCTAACACGTCCTTACACGCGCCATGGCCACGTCCTGATGCGTCCTAACAAATGCCACGGCCATGTCCTGCGACGTCTTCACTCGTGCCATGGCCGCACCCTACCATGTCATGGCGCGTCCTGATGCGTCCCGACTCATGCCATGGCCACGCCCTGCCATGTCCTGCAACTTCCCAACTCGATTCATGGAAACGCCTTGCCATGTCCTGACGCATCCTGACTCGTGCCATGGCCATGTCCTGATGCGTCCTCACACATGCCATGGCCATGTCCTGATGCGTCCTGATACGTGCCATGGCCATATCCTGACGTGTCCTGATGTGTCCCGAGTCGTGCCATGGCCACGACCTGCGATGTCCTGACTCGTGCCATGGCAATGCCATGCCATGTCCTGTCGCGTCCTGCCTCGTGCCATGGCCACGCCCTACCATATCCTAACGTGTCCTTACACGTTCCATGTCCTGACGTGTCCTGATGTGTCCTGACTCGTACCATGGCCACGCCCCTTCATGTCCTGCGACCTCGTGACTCGTGTCATGGCAACTCCCTACCATGTCCTGACACGTCCTGACACGCGCCATGGCCATGTTCTCACACGTCTTGACTAGTGCCATGGCCATGCCCTACCGTATCCTTCGACGTTCTGACTCTGCCATGGCCACGCCCTGCCATGTTCTGACGCGTCCTCACACGTGCCATGTCCTAACGCGTCCTGATGCGTCCCGACTCTTGCCATGGCCACGCCCTGCCATGCCCTGCAACCTCCCAACTCAATTAATTGAAATGCCGTGCCATGTCCTGACGCGTCCTGACACGTGCCATGGCCATGTCCTGATGCGTCCTGACTCGTGCCTTGGCCACGCACTGCCATGTCCTGCTACGTCTTGATTCGTGCCATGGCCACGTCCTGACATGTCTTGACGCGTCCTGACTCGTGCCATGGCCACGCCCTGCTATGTCCTGACGCGTTCTCACACGTGCCATGTCCTGACGCGTCCTGATGCGTCTCGACTCATGCCATGGCCACGCCCTGCAATGTCCTGCAACCTCCCAACTTGATTGATGGAAATGCCCTGCCATATCCTGACACGTGCCATGGCCATGTCCTGATGCGTCTTCACACGTGCCATGGCCATGCCCTGATGCGTCCTGATACGTGCCATGGCCATATCCTGACGCGTCCTAATGCGTCCTGAGTCGGCCATGGTCACGACCTGCGATGTCCTGACTCGTACCATGGCAATGCACTGCCATTTCCTGCTGCCACCTGCCACGTGCCATGGCCACGCCGTGCTTTGTCCTAACGCGCCATGCAAACGCCATTCCATGTCCTGGGACCTCCTGACTCGTGTCATGGAAACGCCCAACCATGTCCTGACACGTCCTGACACGCGCCATAGCAATGTCCGGATGCGTCCTGCAACTTCCCAACTCGATACATGGAAATGCACTGCCATTTCCTGACACGTGCCATGGCCATGTCCTGATGCGTCTTCACACGTGCCATGGCCATGTCCTGATGCGTCCTGACACGTGCAATGGCCATGTCCTGATGCGTCCTAATACGAGCCATGGCCATATCCTGACGCGTCCTGATGCGTCCCGACTCATGCCATGGCCACGCCCTGCGATGTCCTGACTCGTGCCATGGTAATGCCCTGCCATGTCCTACCACGTCCTGCCTCGTCCCATCGCCACGCCCTACCATGTCCTACCACGTCATGACACGTGCCATCTCCTGACGCGTCCTGATGCGTCCTGACTCACGCCATGGCCACGCCCTGCCATGTCCTGCGACCTCCCGACTCATGTCATGGCAACGCCATGCCATGTTCTGACGAGTCGTGACACGTGCCATGGCCATGTCCTGATGCGTCGTGACATGTGCCATGGCCATGTCCTGATGCGTCGTGACACGTGCCATGGCCATGTCCTTATGCATCCTGATACGGGCCATGGCCATATCCTGACGCGTCCTGATGCGTCCAGACTCGTGCCATTGGCACGCACTGCCATGTCTTGCGACGTCTTGACTCGTGCCATGGCCACGTCCTGCCATGTCATTACGCGCCCGACTCGTGCCATGCCCATGCCCTTCCATGTCCTGCGACCTCCCAACTCGATTCATGGAAACGCCCTGCCATGTCCTGACGCGTCCTAACACGTGCCATGGCAATGTCCTGATGCTTCCTGACACGTGCCATGGCCATGTCCTGATGCGTCCTCATACATGCCATGGCCATCGCCTGACGCGTCCTGATGCGTCCCGACTCGCGCCATGCCCATGCCCTGCCATGTCGTGCGACCTCCCGACTCATGGCATGGCAGCTCCATGCCATGTCCTAATGCGTCTTGACACGTGGCATGGCCATGTCCTAATGCGTCCTGATACGTGCCATGGCCATATCCTGACGCGTCCTGATTCGTCCCGACTCGTGCCATGGCCACGCGTTGCGATGTCCTGACTCGTGCCATGGAAATGCACTTCCATGTCCTCTCGTGTCCTGCCTCGTGCCATGGCCACGCCCTACCTTATCCAAACGTGTCCATACACGATCCATGTCCTGACGCGTGCTGATGCGTCCCGACTCGTGCCATGCCCACGCCCTTCCATGTCCTGCGACCTCCTGAGTCGTGTCATGGCAACGCCCCGCCTTGTCCTGACACGTCCTGACATGCGCCATGGCCATGTCCTGATGCGTCCTAACACGTGCCATGGCCATGTCCTGCGACGTCTTGACTCGTGCCATGGCCGAACCCTACCATGTCTTGCGACGTCCTGACTCGTGCCGTGACCACGCCCTGCCATGTCCTGACGCGTCCTCACACGTGCCATGTCCTGACGAGTCCTGATGCGTCTCGACTCATTCCATGGCCATGCCCTGCCATGTCCTGCAACCTCCCAACTCGATTCATGGAAACACCTTGCCATGTCCTGACGCGTCCTGACACGTGCCATTACCATGTCCTGGTGTGTCCTCACACGTGCCATGGCCATGTCTTGATGTATCCTGATACGTGCCATGGCCATATCCTGACGCGTCCTGATGCGTCCCGACTCGTGCCATGGCCACGCCCTGCGATGTCCTGACTCGTGCCATGGAAACACCCTGCCATGTCCTGCCGCGTTCTGCCTCGTGCCATGGCCACGCCCTACCATATCCTATCGTGTCCTTAAACGTTCCATGTCCTGACGCGTCCTGATGCGTCCCGACCCGTGCCATGCCCACGTCCCTCCATGTCCTGCGACCTCGTGACTCGTGTCATGGCAACGCCCTGCCATGTCCTGACACGTCCTGACACGCGCCATGGCCATGTTCTGACACGTCTTGACTCGTGCCATGGCCACGCCCTTCCGTGTCCTTCGACGTTCTGACTCGTGCCATGGCCACGCCCTGCTATGTTCTGACGCGTCCTCACACGTGCCATGTCGTAACGCGTCCTGATGCGTCCCGACTCATGCCATGGCAACGCCCTGCCATGTTCTGCAACCTCCTAACTCGATTCATGGAAACACCCTGTCATGTCCAGACGCGTCCTGACAGGTGCCATGGCCATGTCCTGATGTGTCCTGACATGTGCCATGGCCATGTCCTGATGCGTCCTAATACGTGCCATGGCCATATCCTGATGCGTCCCGACTCGTGCCATGGCAATGCCCTGCCATTTCCTGACGCGTCCTGCCTCGTGCCATGGCCACGCCCTGCCATGTCCTAACGCGTCATGGCACATGCCATCTCTTGACGCGTCCCGACTCGCGCCATGGCCATGCCCTACCATGTCCTGCGACCTCCCGACTCATGTTATGGCAACACCCTGCCATGTCCTGGCACGTCTTGACACGTGCCATGGCCATGTAATGATACGTGTCGTGGCCATGTCCTGCGATGTCTTGACTCGTGCCACGGCCACGCCCTACCATGTCGTAACATGTCCTATTACGTGCCATGTCTTGACACGTCCTTATGTGTCTCGACTCGTGCCATGGCCACGCCCTGCCATGTCCTGCGACCTCCCGACTCGTGTAATGGCAATGCCCTGCCATGTCCTGACGCGTCCTGACATGTGCCATGGCCATGTCTTGATGCGTGCGGACTCGTGCCATGGCCACGCACTGCAATGTCCTGCTACGTCTTGACTCGTGCCATGGCCACGTTCTGTCATGTCCTGACGCGTCCTGAGTCATGCCATGGCCACGCCCTATCATATCCAAACGTGTCCTTACACGTTCCATGTCCTGACGCGTCCTGATGCGTCCCGACTCATGCCATGCAAACGCCCTTCCATGTCCTGCGACCTCCTGACTCGTGTCATGGCAACGCCCAACCATGTCCTGACACGTGCCTTGGCAATGTCCTGCGACGTCTTGACTCGTGCCTTGGCCACACCCTACCATGTTCTGCGACGTCCTGACTCGTGCCATGGCCACGCCCTGCTATGTCCTGACCTGTCCTCACACGTGCCATGTCCTGACGCGTCCTGATGTGTCTCGACTCATGCCATGGCCACGCCTTGCCATGTCCTGCAACCTCCCAACTCGATTAATGGAAATGCCCTGCCATGTCCTGACACGTGCCATGGCCATGTCCTGATGCGTCCTGATACGTACATGGCCATATCCTGACGCGTCTTGATGCGTCCCGACTCGTGCCATGGCTACGACCTGCGATGTCCTGACTCGTACCATGGCAATGCCCTGCCATTTGCTGCTACCACCTGCCTCGTGCCATGGCCACGCCCTACCTTGTGCTAACGCGTCATGACACGTGCCATCTCCTGCCGCGTCCTGCCTCGTGCCATGGCCATGCCCTGCCATGACTTAACGCGTCATGACACGTGCCATCTCCTGACGCATCCTGATGCGTCCCAACTCGCTCCATGGTTACGCCCTGCCATGTCCTGCGACCTCCCGACTCACGTCATAGCAACGGCATGCCATGTACTGACGCGTCCTGATACGTGCCATGGCCATGTCCTGGTACGTCATGACACGTGTCGTGGCCATGTCCTACGATGTCTTGACTCGTGCCATGGCCACGCCCTACCATGTCCTAACATGTCCTTACACGTTCCATGTCCTGACATGTCCTGATGCGTCCCCACTCATGCCATGTCCTGACACGTCCTGACACGCACCATGGTCATGTGCTGACACGTCTTGACTCGTGCCATGGCCACGCCCTACCGTGTCCTTTGACGTTCTGACTCGTGCCATGGCCATATTCTGACGCGTCCTCACACGTGCCATGTCCTAACGCGTCCTGATGCGTCCCGACTCATGCCATGGCCACGCCCTGCCATGTCCTGCAACCTCCCAACTCGATTAATTGAAAAGCCGTGCCATGTCCTGACGCGTCCTGACAGGTGCCATGGCCATGTCCTGATATGTCCTGACACGTGTCATGGCCATGTCCTGATGCGTCATATCACGTGCCATGGCCATATACTGACGCGTCCTAATGCGTCCCGACTCGTGTCATGGCCATGCCCTGCGATGTCCTGACTCGTGCCATGGCAATGCCCTGCCATTTCCTCCCGCGTCCTGCCTCGTGCCATGGCCACGCCCTACCATGTCCAAACGCGTCATGGCACGTGCTATCTCTTGACGTGTCCTGATACGTCCCGACTCGCGCCATGGACACGCCTTGCCATGTCCTCCGACCTCCCGACTCATGTCATGGAAACGCTGTGCCATGTCCTGGTGCGTCTTGACACGTGCCATGGCCATGTCCTGATACGTCCTGACACGTGTCGTGGCAATGTCATGCGATGTCTTGACTCATGCAACGGCCACGCCCTACCATGTCCTAACATGTCCTTACACGTGCCATGTCCTGAAACGTCCATACACGTCCTAATGCGTCTCGACTTGTGCCATGGCCACGCCCTGCCATGTCCCGACTCGTGTCATGGCAACGCCTGCCATGTCCTGACGCGTCCTGACACGTGCCATTGCCATGTCTTGATGCGTCCGGACTCGTGCCATGGCCATGGACTGCCATGTCCTTCTACGTCTTGACTCGTGCCATGACCACGTCCTGACATGTCCTGACGCGTCCTGACTCGTGCCATGGCCACACCCTATCATATCCTAACGAGTCCTTACACGTTCCTTGTCCTGACGCGTCCTGATGCGTCCCGAATCGTGCCATGCAAACGCCCTTCCATGTCACGCGACCTCCTGACTCGTATCATGGCAACGCCCAACCATGTCCTCACACGTCCTGACAGGCGCCATGGCCATGTCCTGATGCGTCCTGACACGTGCCATGGCCATGTCCTGCGACGTCTTGACTCGTGCCATTGCCACACCCTACCATGTCCTGCGACGTCCTGACTCGTGCCATGGCCATGCTCTGCTATGTCCTGACGCGTCCTCACACGTGCCATGTCCTGACGCGTACTGATGCGTCTCGACTCATGCCATGGCCACGCCCTGCCATGTCCTGCAACCTCCCAACTTGATTGATGGAAAGGCCCTGCCATGTCCTGACACGAGCCATGACCATGTCCTGATGCGTCTTCACACGTGCCATGGCCATGTCCTGATGCGTCCTGATACGTGCCATGGCCATATCCTGACGCGTCCTGATGCGTCCCGACTCGTGCCATGGCCACGACCTGCGATGTCCTGACTCGTACCATGGCAATGCCCTGCCATTTCCTGTTGGCACCTGCCTCGTGCCATGGCCACGCCTTGCCTTGTCCTAACGCGCCATGGTTACGCCCTGCCATGTCCTGCGACTTCCCGACTCATGTCATGGCAACGCCATGCCATGTCCTGACGCGTCCTGACACGTGCCATGGCCATGTCCTGATGCGTCCTGACACGTGTTGTGGCCATGTCCTACGATGTCTTGACTCGTGCCATGGCCACGCCCTACTATGTCCTAACATGTCCTTACACGTTCCATGTCCGGACATGTCCTGATGCGTCCCCACTCATGCCATGGCCACGCCCTACCATATTTTTCGACCTCCCGACTTGTGTCATGGCAACGCCCTGCTATGTCCTGACACTTCCTGACACGTGCCTTGGCCGTGTCCTGATGCATCGTGACACATGCCATGGCCATGTTCTTATGCGTCCTGATACGGGCCATGGCCATATCCTAACGTGTCATGATGCATCCGGACTCGTGCCATGGCCACGCACTGCCATGTCCTGCGACTTCCTGACTCGTGCCATGCCCATGCACTGCCATGTCCTGCTACGTCTTGACTCGTGCCATGGCCACGTCCTGCCATGTCCTGACGCGTCCTGACTCGTGTCATGGCCACGCCCTATCATATCCAAACGTGTCCTTACACGTTTTATGTCCTAACGCGTCCTGATGTGTCCCGACTCGTGCCATGCAATCGCCCTTCCATGTCCTGTGACCTCGTGACTCGTGTCATGGAAATGCCCAACCATGTCCTGACAAGTCCTGACACGCGCCATGGCCATATCCTGATGCGTCTTGACTCGTACCTTGGCCACACCCTACCATGTCCTGCGACGTCCTGACTCGTGCCATGGCAACGCCCTGCAATGTCCTGACGCGTCCACACACGTGCCATGTCCTGACGCGTCCTAATGCATCTCGACTCATGCCATGGCCACGCCCTGCCATGTCCTGCAACTTCCCAACTCGATAAATGGAAATGCCCTGCCATGTCCTGACACATGCCATGGCCATGTCCTGATGCGTCCGGATAAGTGCCATGGCCATATCCTGACGCGTCCTTATGCGTCCCGACTCGTGCCATGGCCACGCCTTGCGATGTCCTGACTCGTGCCATAGAAATGCCCTTCCATGTCCTGCCGTGTCCTGCCTCGTGCCATGGCCATGCCCTACCATATCCAAACATGTTCTTACACGATCCATGTCCTGACGCGTGCTGATGCGTCCCAACTCGTGCCATGCCCACGCCCTTCCATGTCCTTCGACCTCCTGACTCGTGTCAGGGCAACGCCCTGCCATGACCTAACACGTCCTGACACGCGCCATGGCCATGTCCTGATGCGTCCTAACACGTGCCATGGCCATGTCCTGCGACGTCTTGACTCGTGCCATGGCCGCACCCTACCATGTCCTGCGACGTCCTGACTCGTGCCATGGCCACGCCGTGCCATGTCCTGACGCATCCTCACACGTGCCATGTCGTGACGCGTCCTGATGCGTCCTGACTCATGCCATGGCCACGCCCTGCCATGTCCTGCTACTTCCCAACTCGATTCATGGAAACGCCTTGCCATGTCCTGACGCGTCCTGACACGTGCCATGGCCATGTCCTGATGCGTCCTCACACATGCCATGGCCATGTCCTGATGCGTCCTGATACGTGCCATGGCCATATCCTGACGCGTCCTGATGCATCCCGACTCGTGCCATGGCCACGCCCTGCAATGTCCTGACTCGTGCCATGGCAACGCCCCACCATGTCCTGCCGCGTCCTGCCTCGTGCCATGGCCACGCCCTACCATATCCTTACGTGTCCTTACACGTTCCATGTCCTGACGCGTCCTGATGCGTCTCGACTCGTGCCATGCCCACGCCCCTCCATGTCCTGCGACCTCGTGACTCGTGTCACGGCAACTACCTGCCATGTCCTGACACGTCCTGACACGCGCCATGGCCATGTTCTGACACGTCTTGACTCGTGCCACGGCCACGCCCTACCGTGTCCTTCGACGTTCTGACTCATGCCATGGCCATATTCTGACGCGTCCTCACACGTGCCATGTCCTAACGCGTCTTGATACGTCCCGACGCATGCCATGGCCACGCCCTGCCATGTTCTGCAACCTCCCAACTCGATTAATTGAAAAGCCCTGCCATGTCCTGACGCGTCCTGACAGGTGCCCTGGCCATGTCCTGATGTGTCCTGACAGGTGCCATGGCCATGTCCTGATGTGTCCTAACACGTGCCGTGGCCATGTCCTGATGCGTCCTATTACGTGCCATGGCCATATCCTGACGCGTCCTAATGCGTCCTGACTCGTGTCATGGCCATGCCCTGCGATGTCCTGACTCGTGCCATGGCAATGCCCTGCCATTTCCTGCCGCGTCCTGCCTCGTGCCATGGCCACGCCCTACCATGTCCTAACGCGTCATGGCACGTGCCATCTCTTGACGCGTCCTGATACGTCTGGACTCGCTCCATGGCCACGCCCTGCCATGTTCTACGACCTCCCGACTCATGTCGTGGAAACGCCGTGCCATGTCCTGGTGCGTCTTGGCACGCGTCATGGCCATGTCCTGATACGTCCTGGCACGTGTCGTGGCAATGTCCTGCGATGTCTTGACTAGTGCCACGGCCACGCCCTACCATGTCCTAACATGTCCTTACACGTGACATGTCGTAAAACGTCGTGACACGTCCTGATACATCTCGGCTCGTGCCATGGCCACGCCCTGCCATGTCCTGCGACCTCCCGACTCGTGTCATTGCAACGCCCTGCCATGTCCTAACGCGTCGTGACACGTGCCATTGCCATGTCTTGATGCGTCCGGACTCATGCCATGGCCACGCACCGCCATGTCCTGCTACGTCTTGACTCGTGCCATCGCCACGTCCTGACATGTCCTGACGCGTCCTGACTCGTGCCAAGGCCACGCCCTATCATATCCTAACGAGTCCTTACACGTTCCATGTCCTGACGCGTCCTGATGCGTCCCGACTCGTGCCATGCAAACGCCCTTCCATGTCATGCGACCTCCTGACTCGTGTAATGGCAACGCCCAACCATGTCCTGACACGTCCTGACAGGCGCCATGGCCATGCCCTGATGCGTCCTGACACGTGCCATGGCCATGTCCTGCGACGTCTTGACTCGTGCCATTGCCAAACCCTACCATGTCCTGCGATGTCCTGACTCGTGCCATGGCCACGCCCTGGTATGTCCTGACGCGTCCTCACACGTTCCATGTCCTGATGAGTCCTTATGCGTCTCGACTCATGCCATGGCCACGCCCTGCCATGTCCTGGAACCTCCCAACTCGATTGATGGAAAGGCCCTGCCATGTCCTGACACGTGCCATGCCCATGTCCTGATGCTTCTTCAAACGTGCCATGGCCATGTCGTGATGCGTCCTGATACGTGACATGGCCAAATCCCGACGCGTCCTGATGCGTCCCGACTCGTGCCATGGCCACGACCTGCGATGTCCTGACTCGTACCATGGCAATGCCCTGTCATTTCCTGCCCACCTGCCTCGTGCCATGGCCACGCCCTGCCTTGTCCTAACGCGCCATGGTTATGCCCTGCCATGTCCTGCAACCTCCCGACTCATGTCATGGCAACGCAATGCCATGTCTTGACGCGTCCTGACACGTGCCATGGCCATGTCCTGATACGTCCTGACACGTGTTGTGGCCATGTCCTACGATGTCTTGACTCGTGGCATGGCCACGCCCTACCATGTCCTAACATGTCCTTACACGTTCCATGTCCTGACATATCCTGATGCGTCCCCACTCATGCCATGGCCACGCCCTCCCATATCCTTCGACCTCCCGACTCGTGTCATGGCAACGCCCTGCTATGTCCTGACGCGTCCTGACACGTGCCTTGGCCATATCCTGATGTATCGTGACACATGCCATGGCCATGTTCTTATGCGTCCTGATACGGGCCATGGCCATATCCTAACGTGTCATGATGCGTCCGGACTCGTGCCATGGCCACGCACTGTCATGTCCTGTGACATCCTGACTCGTGCCATGGCCACGCACTGCCATGTCTTGCTACGTCTTGACTCGTGCCATGGCCACGTCCTGCCATGTCCTGACGCGTCCTGACTCGTGCCATGGCCACGCCCTATCATATCCTAACGTGTCCTTACACGTTCCATGTCCTGACGCGTCCTGATGCGCCCCGACTCGAGCCATGCATACGCCCTTCCATGTCCTGCGACCTCCTGACTCGCGTCATGGCAATGCCCAACCATGTCCTGACACGTCCTGACACGCGCCATGGCCATGTCCATATGCGTCTTGACACGTGCCAAGGCCATGTCCTGCAACGTCTTGACTCGTACCATGGCCACACCCTACCATGTCCTGGGACGTCCTGACTCGAGCCATGGCAACGCCCTGCTATGTCCTGACGCGTCCTCACACGTGCCATGTCCTGACGCGTCCTGATGCATCTCGAGTCATGCCTTGGCCATGCCCTGCCATGTCTTGCAACTTCCCAACTCGATACATGGAAATGCCCAGCCGTGTCATGACACGTGCCATGGCCATGTCATGATGCGTCTTCACATGAGCCATGGCCATGTCCTGATGCGTCCTGATACGCGCCATGCCCATATCCTGACGCGTCCTGACGCGTCCCGTCTCGTGCCATGGCCACGACCTGCAATGTCCTGACTCGTACCATTGTAATGCCCTGCCATTTCCCGCTGCCACCTGTCTCGTGCCATGGCAACGCCCTGCCATGTCCTAACGCGTCATGACACGTGACATCTCCTGCCGCGTCCTGCCTCGTGCCATGGCCACACCCTGCCATGTCCTAACACGTCATGATACGTGCCATCTCCTGACGCGTCCTGATGCATCCCGACTCGCGCCATGGCTACGCCCTGCCATGTCCTGCGCCCTCCCGACTCATGTCATGGAAACACCATGCCATGTCCTGACGCGTCCTGGTACGTGCCATGGCCATGTCCTGATACGTCCTGACACGTGTCGTGGCCATTTCCTAGGATGTCTTGACTCGTGCCATGGCCACGCCCTTCCATGTCCTAACATGTCGTTACACGTTCCATGTCCTGACGCGTTCTGATGCGTCCCACTCGTGCCATGGCCACGCCCTGCCATATCCTTCGACCTCCCGACTCGTGTCATGGAAACGCCCTGCTATATCCTGACGCGTCCTGACTCGTGCCTTGGCCATGTCCTGATGGATCGTGATACGTGCCATGGCCATGTCCTTATGCATCCTGATACGGGCCATGGACATATCCTATCGCGCATGATGCGTCCGGACTCGTGCCATGGCCACGCACTGCCATGTCCTGCGACATCCTGAATCGTGCCATGGCCACGTCCTGTCATGTCCTGACCATTCTGACTCGTGCCATGGCCAAGACCAACCATATCCTAACGTGTCCTTACACGTTCCATGTCTTGATGCGTCCTGATCCGTCCCGACTCGTGCCATGCCCACGCCCTTCCATGTCCTGCGACCTCCTGACTTGTGTCATGCTAATGCCCTGCCATGTCCTGACACGTCCTGACACGCGCCATGGCCATGCCCTGATGCGTCCTGACACGTGCCTTAGCTATGTCCTGCGACGTCTTGACTCTTTCCATGGCCACGCCCTACCATGTCCTGCGACGTCCTGACTCGTGCCATGGCCACGCCCTATCATATCCTAACGTATCCTTACACGTTCCATGTCCTGACGCGTCCTGATGCGTCCCGACTCGTGCCATGCAAATGCCATTCCATGTCCTGCGACCTCCTGACACACGTCATGGCAACGCCCAACCATGTCCTGACACGCGCCATGGCCATGTCCTGATGCGTCCTGACACGTGCCATGGCCATGTCCTGCGACGTCTTGACTCGTGCCATGGCCGCACCCTACCATGTCCTGCGACGTCCTAACTCGTGCCATGGACACTCCCTGCCATGTCCTGACGAGTCCTCACACGTGCCATGTCCTGACGCGACGAGATGCGTCCCGACTCATGCCATGGCCACGCCCTGCCATGTCCTGCAACCTCCCAACTCGATTCATGGAAACACCTTGCCATGTACTGACGCGTCCTGACACGTGCCATGGCCATGTCCTAATGCGTCCTCACACGTGCCATGGTTACGCCCTGCCATGTCCTGCGACCTTCTGACTCATGTCATGGCAACGCCATGCCATGTTCTGACGCGTCCTGGCACGTGCCATGGCCAAGTCCTGATACGTCCTGACATGTGTTGTAGCCATGTCCTACGATGTCTTGACTCGTGCCATGGCCACGCCCTACCATGTCGTAAGATGTCCTTACACGTTCCATGTCCTGACGTGTCCTGATGCGTCCCCACTCATGCCATGGCCACTCCCTGCCATATCCTTCGACCTCCTGATACGGGACATGGCCATATCCTAACGCGTCATGATGCGTCCGGACTCGTGCCATGGCCACGCACTGCCATGTCCTGCGACATCTTGACTCGTGTCATGGCCACGTCCTGCCATGTCCTGACACTTCCTGACTCGTGCCATGGCCAAGCCCTACCATATCCTAACGTGACCTTACACGTTCCATGTCTTGATGCGTCCTGATTCGTCCCGACTCGTGCCATGCCCACGCCCTTCCATGTCCTGCGACCTCCTGACTCGTGTCATGGCAACGCCCTGCCATGTCCTGACACGTCCTGACACGCGCCATGGCCATGCCTTGATGTGTCCCGACACGTGCCATGGCCATGTCCTGCGACGTCTTAACTCGTTCCATGGCCACGCCCTACCATGTCCTGCGATGTCTTGACTCGTGCCATGGCCATGCCCAGCCGTGTCCTAACGCGTCCTCACACGTGCATGTCCTGACGAGTCCTGATGCATCCTGACTCATGCCATGGCCACGCCTTGCCATGTCCTGCAACCTGCCAACTCGATTCATGGAAACGCCCTGCCATGGCCACGCCCTGCAATGTCCTGACTCGTGCCATGGAAACACCCTGCCATGTCCTGCCGCGTCCTGCCACGTCCCATCGCCACGCCCTGCCATGTCCTACCGCATCATGACACGTGCTGTCTCCTGACGCGTCCTGATGCGTCCTGACTCGCGCCATGGCCACGCCCTGCCATGTCCTGCGACCTCCAGATTCATGTCATGGCGACGCCATGCCATGTCCTGACGAGTCCTGACACATGCCATGGCCATGTCCTGATGCATCGTGACACGTGCCATGGCCATGTCCTGATATGTCGTGACACGTGCCATGGCCATGTTCTTATGCGTCATGATACGGGCCATGGCCATATCCTAACGTGTCATGATGCGTCCGGACTCGTGCCATGCCCACGCACTGCCATGTCCTGCGACATGCTGACTCGTGCCATGTCCACGCACTGCCATGTCCTACTACGTCTTGACTCGTGCCATGGCCACGTCTTGCCATGTCCTGACGCGTCCTGACTCGTGCCATGGCCATGCCCTATCATATCATAACGTGTCCTTACACGTTCCATGTCTTGACGCGTCCTGATGCGTCTTGACTCGTGCTATGCAAACGCCCTTCCATGTCCTGCGACCTCCTGACTCGTGTCATGGCAATGCCTAACCATGTCCTGACACGTCCTGACACGCGCCATGGCCATGTCCTGATGTGTCCTGACACGTGCCATGGCCATGTCCTGCGACGTCTTGACTCGGGCCATGGCCACACCCTACCATGTCCTGCGACATCTTGACTCGTGCCATGGCAACGCCCTGCTATGTCCTGACGCGTCGTCACACGTGCCATGTCCTGACGCGTCCTGATGCATCTTGACTCATGCCATGGCCACGCCCTGCTATGTCCCGACTCGTGCCATGCCCATGCTGTTCCATGTCCTGCGACCTTCTGACTCGTGTCATGGCAACGCCCTGCCATGTCCTGACACGTCCTATCACGCGCCATGGCCATGTCCTATTACGTCCTAACACGTGCCACGGCAATGTCCTGCGACGTCTTGACTCGTTCCATGGCCGCACCTACCATTTCCTGCAACGTCCTGACTCGTGCCATGGCCACGCCCTGCCATGTCCTGACGAGTCCTCACACGTGCCATGTCCTGACGCGTCCTGATGCGTCCCGACTCATGCCATGGCCACGCCCTGCCATGTCCTGCAACCTCCCAACTCAATTCATGGAAACACCTTTCCATGTACTGACGCGTCCTGACACGTGCCATGGCCATGTCCTAATGCGTCCTCACACGTGCCATGGCCATGTCCTGATGCATCCTGATACGTGCCATGGCCATATCCTGACGCGTCCCGATGCGTCCCGACTCGTGCCATGGCCATGCCCTGCGATGTCCTGACTCGTGCCATGGCAACGCCCTGCCATGTGATGCCGCGTCCTGCCTCGTGCCATGGCCACGCCCTACCATATCCTACCGTGTCCTTACACGTTCCATGTCTTGACGCGTCCTGATGCGTCCCGACTCGTGCCATGCCCACGCCCCTCCATGTCCTGCGACCTCGTGACTCGTGTCATGGCAACGCCCTACCATGTCCTGACACGTCCTGACACGCGCCATGGCCATGTTCTGACACGTCTTGACTCGTGCCATGGCCATGCCCTACCGTGTTCTTCGATGTTCTAACTCGTGCCATGGCCACGCCCTGCCATATTCTGACGCGTCCTCACACGTGCCATGTCCTAACGCGTCCTGATGCGTCCCGACTCATGCCACGGCAACGCCCTGCCATGTCCTGTAACCTCCCAACTCGATTCATGGAAACACCCTGCCATGTCCTGATGCGTCCTGACAGGTGCCATGGCCATGTCCTGATGTGTCCTGACATGTGCCATGGACATTTCCTGTTGCGTCCTAATACGTGCCATGGCCATATCCTGACGCGTCCTGATGCGTCCCGACTCGTTCCATGGCAATGCCCTGCCAATTCCTGACGCGTCCTGCCTCGTGCCATGGCCACGCCCTGCCATGTCCTAACGCGTCATGGCACATGCCATCTCTTGACGCATCCTGATATGTCCCGACTCGCGCCATGGCCATGCCCTACCATGTCCTGCGACCTCCCGACTCATGTCATGGCAACGCCATGCCATGTTTTGGCACGTCTTGACACTTGCCATGGCCATGTCCTGATACGTCCTGACACGTGTCATGGCCATGTCCTGCGATGTCTTGACTCGTGCCACGGCCACGCCCTACCATGTCGTAACATGTCCTTACACGTGCCATGTCCTTACACGTCCTGACACGTCCTAATGCATCTCGACTCGTGCCATGGCCACGCCCTGCCATGTCCTGCGACCTCCCGACTCGTGTCATGGCAACGCCCTGCCATGTCTTGACGCGTCCTGACACGTGCCATGGCCATGTCTTGATGCGTCCGGACTCGTGCCATGGCCACGCACTGCCATGTCCTACTACGTCTCTACTCGTGCCATGGTCACGTCCTGCCATGTCCTGACGCGTCCTGACTCGTGCCATGGCCACGCCCTATCATATCCTAACGTGTCCTTACGCGTTCCATGTCCTGACGCGTCCTGATGCGTCCCGACTCGTGCCATGCAAACGCCCTTCCATGTCCTGCGACCTCCTGAGTCGTGTCATGGCAACGCCCAACCATGTCCTGACACGTCCTGACACGCGCCATGGCCATGTCCTGATGCGTCCTAACACGTGCCTTGGCCATGTCCTGCGACGTCTTGACTCGTGCCATGGCAACACCCTACCATGTTCTGCGACGTCCTGACTCGTTCCATGGCCACGCCCTGCTATGTCCTACTGCATCTTCACACGTGCCATGGCCATGTCCTGATGCGTCCTGATACGTGCCATGGCCATATCCTGACGCGTCCTGATGCGTCTCGACTCGTGCCATGGCCACGACCTGCGATGTCCTGACTCGTAGCATGGAAATGCATTGCCATTTCCTGCTCCCACCAGCCTCGTGCCATGGCCACGCCCTGACGCGTCCTGCCTCGTGCCATGGCCACGCCCTGCCATGTCCTAACGCGTCATGACACGTGCCATCTCCTGACGCATCTAGATGCGTCCCGACTCGCGCCATGGTTACGCGCTGCCATGTCCTGCGACCTTCCGACTCATGTCATGGCAACGCCATGCCATGTCCTGACGCGTCCTGACACGTGCCATGGCCAAGTCCTGATACGTCCTGACACGTGTTGTGGCCATGTCCTACAATGTCTTGACTCGTGCCATGGCCACGCCCTACCATGTCGTAAGATGGCCTTACACGTTCCATGTCCTGACGTGTCCTGATGCGTCCCCACTCATGCCATGGCCACGCCCTGCCATATCCTTCGACCTCCCGACTCGTGTCATGGCAACGCCCTGCTATGTCGTGACGCGTCCTGACACGTGCCTTGACCATGTCCTGATGAATCATGACACGTGCCATGGCCATGTCCTTATGCGTCCTGATACGGGCCATGGCCATATCCTGACGCGTCCTGATGCGTCCGGACTCGTGCCATAGCCATGCACAGCCATGTCCTGCGACGTCTTGACTCGTTCCATGGCCACGTCCTGCCATGTCTTCATGCGCCTGACTCGTGCCATGGCCACGCCCTACCATGTCCTGCGACCTCCTGACTCATATCATGGCAACGCCCTGCCATGTCCTGACACGTCCTGACACGCGCCATGGCCATGTCCTGGTGCGTCCTGATACGTGCCATGGCAATGTCCTGCAACGTCTTGACTAGTGCCATGGCCACGGCCTACCATGTCTTGCGACGTCCTGACTCGTGCCATGGCCACGCCCTGCCGTTTCCTGGCGCGTCCTGATGCATCCTAACTCATGCCATGGCAACGCCCTGCCATGTCCTGCAACATCCCAACTTGATTCATGGAAATGCCCTGCCATGTCGTGACGCGTCCTGACACGTGCCATGGCCATGTCCTGATGCGTCTTGACACGTGCCATGGCCATGTCCTAATGCGTCCTGATACGTGCCATGGCCATATCCTAACTCGTGCCATGGCAATGCCCTGTCATTTCTTGCCGCGTCCTACCTCGTGCCATGGCCACGCCCTGCCATGTCCTAACGCGTTATGGCACGTGCCATCTCTTGATGTGTCCTGATACGTCCCGACTCGCGCCATGGCCACGCCCTGCCATGTCCTGCGACCTCCCGACTCATGTCATGGCAACGCCGTGCCATGTCCTGGAGCGTCTTGACACGTGCCATGGCCATGTTCTGATACGTCCTGACACGTGTCGTGGCCATGTCCTGCGATGTTTTGACTCGTGCCACTGCCACGCCCTACCATGTCCTAACATGTCCTTACACGTGCCATGTCCTGACACGTCCTGACACGTCCTGATGCGTCTCGACTCGTTCCATGGCCACGCCCTGCCATGTCCTGCAACCTCCCGACTCGTGTCATGGCAATGCCCTACCATGTCCTGACGCGTCCTGACACGTGCCATGGCCATGTCTTGATGCGTCCGGACTCGTGCCATGGCCACGCACTGCCATGTCCTGCTACGTCTTGACTCGTGCCATGGCCATGTATTGATACGTCCTGCCACGTGTCATGGCCTTGTCCTACGATGTGTTGACTCGTGCCATGGCCACGCCCTACCATGTCCTATCATGTCCTTACACATTCCATGTCCTGACGCGTTCTGATGCGTCCCACTCGTGCCATGGCCACGCCCTGCCATATCCTTCGACCTCCCGACTCGTGTCAGGGCAACGCCCTGCTATGTCCTGACAAGTCCTGACACGTGCCTTGGCCATGTCCGGATGCATCGTGACACGTGCCATGGCCATGTCCTTATGCGTCTTGATACGGGCCATGGCCATATCCTAACGCGTCATGATGCGTCTGGACTCGTGCCATGTCCTGCGACATCCTGACTCGTGCCATGGCCACGTCCTGCCATATCCGGACGCGTCCGGATGCGTCCCGACTCGTGTCCAGGCCACGACCTGCGATGTTCTGACTCGTACCATGGCAATGCCCTGCCATTTCTTTCTGCCACCTGCCTCGTGCCATGGCCACGCCCTGCCATATCCTAACGCGTCATGACACGTGCCATCTCCTGCCGCGTTTTGCCTCGTGCCAAGGCCACGCCCTGCCATGTCCTAACACGTCATGACACGTGCCATCTCCTGACGCGTCCTGATGTGTACCGACTCGCGCATGGTTACGCCCTGCCATGTCTTGCGACCTCCCGACTCATGTCATGGCAACGCCATGCCATGTCCTGATGCGTCCTGATACGTGCCATGGCCATGTATTGATACGTCCTGACACGTGTCATGGCCATGTCCTACGATATGTTGACTCGTGCCATGGCCACGCCCTACCATGTCCTATCATGTCCTTACACATTCCATGTCCTGACGCGTTCTGATGCGTCCCACTCGTGCCATGGCCACGCCCTGCCATATCCTTCGACCTCCCGACTCGTGTCATGGCAACGCCCTGCTATGTCCTGACGCGTCCTGACACGTGCCTTGGCCATGTCCTGATGCATCGTGACACGTGCCATGGCCATGTCCTTATGCGTCCTGATACGGGCCATGGCCATATCCTAACGCGTCATAATGCGTCCGGACTCGTGCCATGGCCACGCACTGCCATGTCCTGCGACATCCTGACTCATGCCATGGCCACGTCCTGCCATGTCCTGACACGTCATGACTCGTGCCATGGCCAAGCCCTACCATATCCTAACGTGTCCTTACACATTCCATGTCTTGATTCGTCTTGATTCGTCCCGACTCGTGCTTTGCCCACGCCCTTCCATGTCCTGCGACCTCCTGACTCGTGTCATGGCAACGCCCTGCCATGTCCTGACACGTCCTGACACGTGCCGTGGCCATGTCCTGATGCGTCCTTTCACGTGCCATGGCCATGTCCTGCGACGTCTTGACTCGTGCCATGGCCGCACCATACCATGTCCTGCAACGTCCTGACTCGTGCCATGGCCACGCCCCGCCATGTCTTGCAACCTCCCAACTCGATTCATGGAAATGCCTTGCCATGTCCTGACGCGTCCTGACACGTGCCATGGCCATGTCCTTATGCGTCCTCACACGTGCCATAGCCATGTCCTGATGCCTCCTAATACGTGCCATGGCCATATCCTGACGAGTCCTGATGCGTCCCGACTCGTGCCATGGCCACGCCCTGCGATGTCCTGACTCGTGGCATAGCAACGCCCTGCCATGTCCTGGCGCGTCCTGCCTCGTGCCATGGCCACGCCCTGCGATGTCCTGACTCGTGGCATAGCAACGCCCTGCCATGTCCTGGCGCGTCCTGCCTCGTGCCATGGCCACGCCCTACCATATTCTAACGTGTCCTTACACGTTCCATGTCCTGACGCGTCCTGATGCGTCCCGACTCGTGCCGTGCCCACGCCCCTCCATGTCCTGCGACCTCTTGACTCGTGCAATTGCCATGCCCTACCGTGTCCTTCGATTTTCTGACTCGTGTCATGGCCACGCCCTGCCATGTTCTGACACGTCCTCACACGTGCCATGTCCTAACGCGTCCTGATGCGTCCCGACTCATGCCATGGCCACGCCCTGCCATGTTCTACAACCTCCCAACTCGATTCATTGAAACGCCCTGCCATGTCCTGACGTGTCCTGATAGGTGCCTTGGCCATGTCCTGATGTGTCCTGACACGTGCCATGGCCATGTCCTGATGCGTCCCAATACGTGCCATGGCCATATCCTGACGCGTCCTGATGCGTACTGACTCGTGCCATGGCCACGCCCTGCGATGTTCTGACTCGTGCCATGGCAATGCCCTGCCATTTCCTGCCGCGTCCTGCCTCGTGCCATGGCCACGCCCTGCCATGTCCTAACATGTCATGGCACGTGCCATCTCTTGACGCGTCCTGATACGTCCCGACTCGCGCCATGGCCACGCCCTGCCATGTCCTGCGACCTCCCGACTCATGTCATGGCAACGCCATGCCATGTCCCGGCGCGTCTTGACACATGCCATGGCCATGTCCTAATACGTCCTGACACGTGTCATGGCCATGTCCCGCGATGTCTTGACTCTTGCGACGGCCACGCCCTACCATGTTCTAACATGTCCTTACACGTGCCATGTCCTGACACGTCCTGATGGGTCTCGACTCATGCCATGGCCACGCCCTGCCATGTCCTGCAACCTCCCGACTCGTGTCATGGCAACGCCCTGCCATGTCCTGACGTATCCTGACACGCGCCATGGCCATGTCTTGATGCGTCTGGACTCGTGCCATGGCCACGCACTGCCATGTCCTGCTACGTCTTGACTCGTGCCATGGCCACGTCCTGCCATGTCCTGACGCGTTATGACTTGTGCCATGGCCACGCCCTATCATATCCTAACATGTCCTTACACGTTCCATGTCCTGACGCGTCCTGATGCGTCCTGACTCGTGCCATTCAAACGCCGTTCCATGTCCTGCGACCTCCTGACTCGTGTCATGGCAATGCCCAACCATGTCCTGACACGTCCTTACACGCGCCATTGTCATGTCCTGATGCGTCCTGACACGTCCCATGGCCATGTCCTGCGACGTCTTGACTCGTGCCATGGCCACACCCTACCATGTCGTGCGACGTCCTGACTCGTGCCATTGCAACGGCCTGCTATGTCCTGACGCGTCCTCACACGTGCCATGTCCTGACGCGTCCTGCGTCTCGACTCATGCCATGGCCACGCCCTGCCATGTCCTGCAACTTCCCAACTCGATACATGGAAATGCCCTACCATGTCCTGACACGTGCCATGGCCATGTTCTGATGTGTCTTCACACGTGCCATGGCCACGCCCTACCATGACCTAACATGTCCTTACACGTTCCATGTCATGACACATCCTGACACGTCCTGATGCGTCTCGACTCGTGCCATGGCCACGCCCTACCATGTTCTGACGCGTCCTCACACGTGCCATGTCCTAACGCGTCCTGATGCGTCACGACTCATGCCATGGCCACGCCCTGCCATGTCCTGCAACCTCCCAACTCGATTCATTGAAACGCCCTGCCATGTCCTAACGCGTCCTGACACGTGCCATGGCCATGCCCTGATGTGTCCTAACACGTGCCATGGCCATTTCCTGATGCGCCCTAATACATGCCATGGCCATATCCTGACGCGTCCTGATGCGTACCGACTCGTGCCATGGCCATGCCCTGCGATGTCCTGACTCGTGCCATGGCAATGTCATGCCATTTCCTGCCGCGTCCTGCCTCGTGCCATGGCCACGCCCTGCCATGTCCTAACGCGTCATGGCACGTGCCATCTCTTGACGCCTCCTGATACGTCCTGACTCGCGCCATGGCCACGACCTGCCATGTCCTGCAACCTCCCGACTCATGTCTTGGCAACGCCATGCCATGTCCCGGTGCGTCTTGATACGTCCTGACACGTGTCGTGGCCATGTCTTGCGATTTCTTGACTCGTGCGACAGCCACGCCCTACCATGTCCTAACATGTCCTTACACGTGCCATGTCATGACACGTCCTGACACGTCCTGATGCGTCTCGACTCGTGCCATGGCCACGCCCTTCCATGTCCTGCGACCTCCCGACTCGTGTCATGGCAACGCCCTGCCATGTCCTGACGCGTCCTGACACGCGCCATGGCCATGTCTTGATGCGTCCGGACTCATGCCATGGCCACGCACTGCCATGTCCTGCTACGTTTTGACTCGTGCCATGGCCACGTCCTGCCATGTCCTGACGCGTCCTGACTTGTGCCATGGCCACGCCTTATCATATCATATCGTATCCTTACACGTTCCATGTCCTGACGCGTCCTGATACGTCCCAACTTGTGCCATGCAAACGCCCTTCCATGTCCTGCGACCTCCTGACTCGTGTCAGGGCAACGCCCAACCATGTCCCTACACGTCCTAACACGCACCATGGCCATGTCCTGATGCGTCCTGACACGTCCCATGGCCATGTCCTGCGACGTCTTGACTCGTGCCATGGCCACACCCTACCATGTCCTGCCATGTCCTGACGCGTCCTGCGTCTCGACTCATGCAATGGCCACGCCCAGCCATGTCCTGCAACTTCCCAACTCGATATATGGAAATGCCCTGCCATGTCCTGACACGTGCCATGGCCATGTCCTGATGCGTCCTGATACGTGCTATGGTCAAATCCTGACGCGTCCCGATGCGTCCCGACTCGTGCCATGGCCACGAACTGCGATGTCTTGACTCGTCCCATGGCAATGCCCTGCCATTTCCTACTGCCACCTTCCTCGTGCCATGGCCATGCCCTGCCATGTCCTAACGCGTCATGACACATGCCATCTCCTGCCGCGTCCTACCTCGTGCCATGGCCACGCCCTGCCATGGCCATGTCATGATACGTCATGACACGTGTCGTGGCCATGTCCTACGATGTCTTGACTCGTGCCATGGCCACGCCCTACCATGTCCTAACATGTCCTTACACGTTCCATGTCCTGACGCGTTCTGATGCATCCCACTCGTGCCATGGCCACGCCCTGCCATATCCTTCGACCTCCCGACTCGTGTCATGGCAACGCCCTTCTATGTCCTGACGCGTCCTAACACGTGCCTTGGCCATGTTCGAATGCATCGTGACACGTGCCATGGCCATGTCCTTATGCGTCCTGATACGGGGCATGGCCATATCCTAACGCGTTATGATGCGTCTGGACCCGTGCCATGGCCACGCACTGCCATGTCCTGTGACATCCTGACTCGTGCCATGGCCACGTCCTACCATGTCCTGACACGCCCTAACTCGTGCCATGGCCAAGCCCTACGATATCCTAACGTGCTCTTACACGTTCCATGTCTTGATGCGTCCTGACGAGTCCTGATGCGTCCCGACTCATGCCATGGCCATGCCTTGCCATGTCCTGCAACCTGCCAACTCGATTCATGGAAACGCCCTGCCATGTCATGACGCGTCCTGACACGTGCCATGGTCATGTCCTGATGCGTCCTAACACGTGCCATGGCCATGCCCTGATGCGTCGTGACACGTGCAATGGACATGTCCTTTTGCGTCCTGATACGGGCCATGGCCATATCCTAACGCGTCATGATGCGTCCGGACTCGTGCCATGGCCACGCACTGCCATGTCCTGGGACATCCTGACTCGTGCCATGGCCACGTCCTGCCATGTCCTGACACGTCCTGACTCGTGCCATGGCCAAGCCCTACCATATCCTAACGTGTCCTTACACATTCCATGTCTTGATGCATCTAGATTCGTCCGGACTCGTGCCATGCCCACGCTCTTCCATGTCCTGCGACCTCCTGACTCGTGTCATGGCAACGCCCTGCCATGTCCTGACACGTCCTGACACGCGCCATGGCCATGTCTTGATGCGTCCTTACACGTGCGATGGCCACGCCCAGCCATGTCCTGCGACCTCCCGACACATGTCATGGCAATGCCATGCCATGTCCTGACGCGTCCTGATACGTGCCATGGCCATGTCCTCGTACGTCCTGACACGTGTCGTGGCCATGTCCTACGATGTCTTGACTCGATCCATGGCCACGCCCTACCATCTCCTAACATGTCCTTACACGTTCCATGTCCTGACGCGTTCTGATGCGTCCCACTCGTGCCATGGCCACGCCCTGCCATATCCTTCGACCTCCCGACTCGTGTCATGGCAACGCCCTGCTATGTCCTGACGTGTCCTGACACGTGCCATGGCCATGTCCTGATGCATCATGACACGTGCCATGGCCATGTCCTTATGCGTCCTGATACGGGCCATGGCCATATCCTATCGCGTCATGATGCGTCTGGACTCGTGCCATGGCCAAGCCCTACCATATCCTAACGTGTCCTTACACGTTCCATGTCTTGATGCGTCCTGATTCGTCCCGACTCGTGCCATGCCCACGCCCTTCCATGTCCTGCGACCTCCTGACTTGTGTCATGGCAACGCCCTGCCATGTCCTGACACGTCCTGACACGCGCCATGGCCATGTCCTGATGCGTCCTTACACGTGCCACGGCCATGTCCTGCGACGTCTTGACTCGTGCCATGGCCGCACCCTACCATGTCCTGCGACGTCCTGACTCGTGCCATGGCCGCACCCTACCATATCTTAACGTGTCCTCGCACGTGCCATGTCCTGACGCGTCCTGATGCGTCCAGACTCATGTCATGGCCACGCCCATCTATGTCCTGCAACCTCCCTACTCGATTCATGGAAACGCCTTGCAATGTCCTGACGTGTCCCGACACGTGCCATGGCCATGTCCTGATGCTTCCTCACACGTGCCATGGACATGTCCTGATGTGTCCTAATACGTGCCATAGCCATATCCTGACGCGTCCTGATGCGTCTCGACTCGTGCCATGGCCATGCCCTGCGATGTCCTGACTCGTGCCATGGCAACGCCCTGCCATGTCCTGCCGCGTCCTGCCTCGTGCCATGGCCACGCCCTACCATATCCTAACGTGTCCTTAGACGTTCCATGTCCTGACGCGTCGTGATGCATCCTTACTCGTGCCAAGCCCACGCCCCTCCATGTCCTCCGACCTCATGACTCGTGTCACTTCAACGCCCTGCCATGTCCAGACACGTCCTGACACGCGCCATGGCCATGTTCTGACACGTCTTGACTCGTGCAATGGCCATGCCCTACCGTGTCCTTCGACGTTCTGACTCGTGCCATGGCCACGCCCTGCCATGTTCTGACGTGTCCTCACACGTGCCATGTCCTAACGCGTCCTGATGCGTCCCGACTCATGCCATGGCCACGCCCTGCCATGTCCTACAACCTCCCAACTCGATTCATTGAAACGCCCTGCCATGTCCTGACGCGTCCTGACAGGTGCCATGGCCATGCCCTGATGTGTCCTGACACGTGCCATGGCCATGTCCTGATGCGTCCTATTACGTGCCATGGCCATATCCTGACGCGTCCTGATACGTACCGACTCAAATGGCCACGCCCTGCGATGTCCTGACTCGTGCCATGGCAATGCCCTGCCATTTCGTGCATCCTGCCTCGTGCCATGGCCACGCCCTGCCATGTCCTAACACGCATGGCACGTTCCATCTCTTGACGCGTCCTGATACGTCCCAACTTGCACCATGGCCACGCCCTGCCATGTCCTGCGACCTCCCGACACATGTCATGGCAACGCCATGCCATGTCCCGGCGCGTCTTGACACGTGCCATGGCCATGTCCTGATACGTCCTAACACGTGTCGTGGCCATGTCCTGCGATGTCTTGACTCGTGCGACGGCCACGCCCTACCATGACCTAACATGTCCTTACACGTGCCATGTCATGACACGTCCTGACACGTCCTGATGCGTCTCGACTCGTGCCATGGCCACGCCCTACCATGTTTTGACGCGTCCTCACATGTGCCATGTCCTAATGCGTCCTGATGCGTCCTGACTCATGCCTTGGACACGCCCTGCCATGTCCTGCAACCTCCCAACTCGATTCATTGAAACGCCCTGCCATGTCCTGACGCGCCTTGACAGGTGCCATGGCCATGCCCTGATGTGTCCTGACACGTGCCATGGCCATTTCCTGATGCGTCATAATACGTGCCATGGCAACGCCCTGCCATGTCCTGACACGACCTGACACGCGCCATGGCCATGTCATGATGCGTCCTTACACGTGCCATGGCCATGTCCTGCGACGTCTTGACTCGTGCCATGGCCGCACCCTACCATGTCCTGCGACGTCCTGACTCGTGCCATGGCCGCACCCTACCATATCCTGACGCGTCCTCACGCGTGCCATGTCCTGACGCGTTCTGATGCGTCCAAACTCATGTCATGGCCACGCCCATCTATGTCCTGCAACCTCCCAACTTGATTCATAGAAATGCCTTGCCATGTCCTGACGCGTCCTGACACGTGCCATGGCCATGTCCTGATGCTTCCTCACACGTGCCATGGCCATGTCCTGATATGTCCTAATACGTGCCATGGCCATATCCTGACGCGTCCTGATGCGTCCCGACTCGTGCCATGGCCACGCCCTGCGATGTCCTCACTCGTGCCATGGCAACGCCCTGCCATGTCCTGCCGCGTCCTGCCTCGTGCCATGGCCACGCCCTACCATATCCTAATGTGTCCTTACACGTTCCATGTCCTGACGCGTCATGATGCATCCTGACTCGTGCCATGCCTACGCCCCTCCATGTCCTGCGACCTCGTGACTCGTGTCACTTCAACGCCCTGCCATGTCCTGACATGTCCTGACACGCGCCATGGCCATGTTCTGACACGTCTTGACTCGTGCAATGGCCATGCCCTACTGTGTCCTTCGACGTTCTGACTTGTGCCATGGCCACGCCCTGCCATGTTCTGACGCGTCCTCACACGTGCCATGTCCTAACGCGTCCTGATGCGTCCCGACTCATGCCATGGCCACGCCTTGCCATGTCCTGCAACCTCCCAACTCGATTCATTGAAACGCCCTGCCATGTCCTGATGAGTCCTGACAGGTGCCATGGCCATGCCCTGATGTGTCCTGACACGTGCCATGGCCATGTGCTGATGCGTCCTAATACGTGCCATGGCCATATCCTTACGCGTCCTGATGCGTACCGACTCGTGCGATGGCCACGCCCTGCGATGTCTTGACTCGTGCCATGGCAATGCCCTGCCATTTCGTGCCGCGTCCTGCCTCGTGCCATGGCCACGCCATGCCATGTCCTAACGCTCATGGCACGTGCCATCTCTTGACGCGTCCTGATACGTCCCGTCTCGCACCATGGCCACGCCCTGCCATGTCCTGCGACCTCCCGACTCATGTCATGGCAACGCCATGCAATGTCCCGGCGCGTCTTGACACGTGCCATGGCCATGTCCTGATACGTCCTGACATGTGTCGTGGCCATGTCCTGAGATGTCTTGACTCGTGCGACGGCCACGCCCTGCCATGACCTAACATGTCCTTACACATGCCATGTCATGCCATGTCCTGACACGTCCTGATACATCTCGACTCGTGCAATGGCCACGCCCTACCATGTTCTCATGCGTCCTCACACGTGCCATGTCCTAACGCGTCCTGATGCGTCCCGACTCATGCCATGGCCATGCCCTGCCATGTCCTGCAACCTCCCAACTGGATTCATTGAAACGCCCTGCCATGTCCTGACGTGTCCTGATAGGTGCCATGGCCATGCCCTGATGTGTCCTGACACGTGCCATGGCCATGTCCTGATGCGTCCTAGTACTTGCCATGGCCATATCCTGACGCGTCCTGATGCGTACCGACTCGTGCAATGGCCACGCCCCGCGATGTCTTGACTCATACCATGGCAATGCCCTGCCATTTCGTGCCGCGTCCTGCCTCGTGCTATGGCCACGCCATGCCATGTCCTAACGCGCATGGCACGTGCCATCTCTTGACGCGTCCTGATACGTCCCAACTCGCACCATGGCCACGCCCTGCCATGTCCTGCGACCTCCCGACTCATGTCATGGCAACGCAATGCTATGTCGCGGCGCGTCTTGACACGTGCCATGGCTTTGTCCTGATACGTCCTAACACGTGTCGTGGCCATGTCCTGCGATGTCTTGACTCGTGCGACGGCCACGCCTACCATGACCTAACATATCCTTACACGTGCCATGTCATGACACGTCCTGACACGTCCTGATGCGTCTCGACTCGTGCCATGGCCACGCCCTGCCATGTTCTGACGCGTCCCCACACGTGCCATGTCCTAACGCGTCCTGATGCGTCCCGACTCATGCCTTGGCCACGCCCTGCCATGTCCTGCAACCTCCCAACTCGATTCATTGAAACGCCCTACCATGTCCTGACGCGTCCTGACAGGTGCTATGGCCATGCCCTGATGTGTCCTGACACGTGCCATGGCCATTTCCTGATGTGTCCTAATACGTGCCATGGCCATATCCTGACGCGTCCTGATGCGTACTGACTCATGCCATGGCCATGCCATGCGATGTCCTGACTCGTGCCATGGCCACGCCCTGCCATGTCCTAACGCGTCATGGCACGTGCCATCTCATGACGCGTCGTGATACGTCTCGACTCGCGCCATGGCCACGCCCTGCCATGTCCTACGACCTCCCGACTCATGTCATGGCAATGCCATGCCATGTCCCGGTGCGTCTTGACACGTGCCATGGCCATGTCTTGACACGTCCTGACACGTGTCGTGGCCATATCCTGCGATGTCTTGGCTCGTGCGAAGGCCACACACTACCATGTCCTAACTTGTCCTTACACGTGCCATGTCATGACACGCCCTTACACGTCCTGATGCGTCTCGACTCGTGCCATGGCCACGCCCTGCCATGTTCTGCGACCTCTCGACTCGTGCCATGGTAACGCCTGCCATGTCCTACCGCATCCTGCCTCCTCCTATCGTCACGCTCTGCCATGTCCTACCGCGTCATGACACCTGCCATCTCCTGATGCGTCCTGATGCGTCCTGACTCGCGCCATGGCCACGCCCTGCCATGTCCTACGACCTCCCGACTCATGTCATGGAAATGCCATGCCATGTCCTGACGAGTCCTGACACGTCCCATGGCCATATCCTGATGCGTCGTGACACGTGCCATGGCCATGTCCTGATGCATCGTGACACGTGCCATGTCCATGTCCTTATGCGTCCTGATACGGGCCATGGCCATTTCCTAACGCGTCATGATGCGTCCGGACTCGTGCCATGGCCATGCACTGCCATGTCCTGCGACATCCTGACTCGTGCCATGGCCACGTCCTGCCGTGTCCTGACACGTCCTGACTCGTGCCATGGCCAAGCCCTACCATATCCTAACATGTCCTTACACGTTGCATGTCTTGATGCGTCCTGATTCGTCCAGACTCGTGCCATGGACACGCCCTTCCATGTCCTGCGACCTCCTGACTCGTGTCATGGCAACGCCCTGCCATGTCCTGACACGTCCTGACACGCGCCATGACCATGTCTTGATGCGTCCTTACACGTGCCATGGCCATGTCCTGCGACGTCTTGACTCGTGCCATGGTCGCACCCTACCATGTCCTGTGACGTCATGACTCGTGCCATCGCCACGCCCTGCCATGTCCTGCGACCTCCTACCTCGTGCCATGGCCACGTCCTGCCGTGTCCTGACACGTCCTGACTCGTGCCATGGCCAAGCCCTACCATATCCTAACGTGTCCTTACACGTTGCATGTCTTGATGCGTCCTGATTCGTCCGGACTCGTGCCATGCCCACGCCCTTCCAGGTCCTGCGACCTCCTGACTCGTGTCATGGCAACGCCCTGCCATGTCCTGACACGTCCTGACACGCGCCATGACCATGTCTTGATGCGTCCTTACACGTGCCATGGCCATGTCCTGCGACGTCTTGACTCGTGCCATGGTCGCACCCTACCATGTCCTGTGACGTCCTGACTCGTGCCATGGCCACGCCCTGCCATGTCCTGCGACCTCCCGACTCATGTTATGGCAATGCCTTGCCATGTCCTGACGCGTCCTAATACGTGCCATGGCCATGTCCTGGTACGTCCTGACACGTGTCGTTGCCATGTCCTACGATGTCTTGACTCGTGCCACGGCCACGCCCTACCATGACCTAACATTTCCTTACACGTTCCATGTCCTGACGCGTTCTGATGCGTCCCACTCGTGACATGGCCACGCCCTGCCATATCCTTCAACCTCCCCACTCGTGTCATGGCAACGCCCTGCTATGTCCTGACGCGTCCTGACACGTGCCTTGGCCATGTCCTAATGCATTGTGACACGTGCCATGGCCATGTCCTTATGCGTCCTGATACGGGCCATGGCCATATCCTATCACCGTCATGATGCGTCTGGACTCGTGCCATGGCCACGCACAGCCATGTCCTGCGACATCCTGACTCGTGCCATGGCCATGTCCTGACACGTCCTGACTCGTGCCATGGCCAAGCCCTACGATATCCTAACGTGTCCTTACACGTTCCATGTCTTGATGCGTCCTGATTCGTCCCGACTCGTGCCATGCCCACGCCCTTCCATGTCCTGCGGCCTCCTGACTAGTGTCATGGCAACGCCCTGCCATGTCCTGAAACGTCCTGACACGCACCATGGCCATGTCATGATGCGTCCATACACGTGCCATGGCCATGTCCTGCGACGTCTTGACTCGTGCCATGGCCGCACCCTACCATGTCCTGCGACGTCCTGACTCGTGCCATGGCCACGCCCTGCCATGTGCTGACGCGTCCTCGCACGTGCCATGTCCTGACGCGTCCTGATGCGTCCAGACTCATGCCATGGCCACGCCCATCTATGTCCTGCAACCTCCCAACTCGATTCATGGAAACGCCTTGCCATGTCCTGACGCGTCCTGACACGTGCCATGGCCATGTCCTGATGCTTCCTCACACGTGCCATGGCCATGTCCTGATATGTCCTAATACGTGCCATGGCAAAATCCTGACGCGTCCTGATGCGTCCCGACTCGTGCCATGGCCACGCCCTGCGATGTCCTGACTCGTGCCATGGCAACGCCCTGCCATGTCCTGCCGCGTCCTGCCTCGTGCCATGGCCACGCCCTACCATATCCTAATGTGTCCTTACACGTTCCATGTCCTGACGCGTCGTGATGCATCCTGACACGTGCTGATGCGTCCCGACTCGTGCCATGCCCACGCCCTTCCATGTCCTGCGACCTCCTGACTCGTGTCAAGGCAACGCCCTGCCATGTCCTGACACGTCCTGACACGTGCCATGGCCACGCCCTGATGCGTCCTGACATGTGCCATGGCCATATCCTGCGACGTCTTAACTCGTTCCATGGCCACGCCCTACCATATTCTGGGACGTCCTGACTCGTGCCATGGCCATGCCCTGCCATGTCCTAACGCGTCCTCACACGTTCCATGTCCTGACGAGTCCTGATGCGTCCCGACTCATGCCATGGAAACGCCTTGCCGTGTCCTGCAACCTGCCAACTCGATTCATGGAAACGCCCTTTCATGTCCTGACGCGTCCTGACACGTGCCATGGCCATGTCCTGATGCGTCCTGACACGTGCCATGGCCATGTCCTGATGCGTCCTCATACGAGCCATGGCCATATCTTGACGCGTCCTGATGTGTCCCGACTCATGCCATGGCCACGCCCTGCGATGTCCTGACTCGTGCCATGGTAACGCCCTGCCATGGTAACGCCCTGACACGTCCTGACACGCGCCATGGCCATGTCCTGATGCGTCCTTACACGTGCCATGGCCATGTCCTGCGACGTCTTGACTCGTGCCATGGCCGCACCCTACCATGTCCTGCGACTGTCCTGACTCGTGCGCAGGGCGCGTCCTTGCACGTGCCATGTCCTGACGCGTCCTGATGCGTCCAGACGCATGCCATGGCCACGCCCTGCCATGTCCTGCGACGTCCTGACTCGTGCCATGGCCACGCCCTGCCATGTGCTGACGCGTCCTCGCACGTGCCATGTCCTGACGCGTCCTGATGCGTCCAGACTCATGCCATGGCCACGCCTATCTATGTCCTGCAACCTCCCAACTCGATTCATGGAAACGCCTTGCCATGTCCTGACGCGTCCTGACACGTGCCATGGCCATGTCCTGATGCGTCCTCACACGTGCCATGGCCTATCCTGATGCGTCCTAGTACGTGCCATGGCCATATCCTGACGCGTCCTGATGCGTCCTGACTCGTGCCATGGCCACGCCCTGCGATGTCCTGACTCGTGCCATGGCAACGCCTTGCCATGTCCTGCCGCGTCCAGCCTCGTGCCACGGCCACGCCCTACCATATCCTAACGTGTCCTTACACGTTCCATGTCCTGACGCGTCATGATGCATCCTGACTCGTGCCATGCCCATGCCCCTCCATGTCCTGCGACCTCGTGACTCTTGTCACTTCAACGCCACGCCATGTCCTGACACGTCCTGACACGCGCCATGGCCATGTTCTGACACGTCTTGACTCGTGCAATGGCCATGCCCTACCGTGTCCTTCGATGTTCTGACTCCTGCCATGGCCACGCCCTGCCATGTTCTGACGCGTCCTCACACGTGCCATGTCCTAACGCGTCCTGATGCATCCCGACTCATGCCATGGCCACGCCCTGCCATGTCCTGCAACCTCCCAACTCGATTAATTGAAACGCCCTGCCATGACCTGACGCGTCCTGATAGGTGCCATGGCCATGCCCTGATGTGTCCTGACACGTGCCATGGCCATGTCCTGATGCGTCCAAATACGTGCCATGGCCATATCCTGACGCGTCTCGATGCGTACCGACTTGTGCAATGGCCACGCCCTGCGATGTCCTAACTCGTGCCATGGCAATTCCCTGCCATTTCGTGCCGCGTCCTGCCTCGTGCCATGGCCACGCCCTGCCATGTCCAAACGCGCATGGCACGTGCCATCTCTTGACGCGTCCTAATACGTCCCGACTCGCACCATGGCCATGCCCTGCCATGTCCTGCGACCTCCCGACTCATGTCATGGCAACGCCATGCCATGTCCCGGCGCGTCTTGACATGTGCCATGGCCATGTCCTGAAGCATCGTGACACGTGCCATGGCCAAGCCCTACCATATCCTAACGTGTCCTTACACGTTCCATGTCTTGATGCGTCCTGATTCGTCCCGACTTGTGCCATGCCCACGCCTTTCCATGTCCTGCGACCTCCTGACTCGTGTCATGGCAACACCCTGCCATGTCCTGACACGTCCTGACACGCGCCATGGCCATGTCCTGATGCGTCCTTACACGTGCCATGGCCATGTCCTGCGACGTCTTGACTCGTGCCATGGCCGCACCCTACCATGTCCTGCGACGTCCTGACTCGTGCCATGGCCACGCCCTGCCATGTCCTGACGCGTCCTCGCACGTGCCATGTCCTGAGGCGTCCTGATTCGTCCAGACGCATGCCATGGCCACGCCCTGCTATGTCGCGCAACCTGCCAACTTGATTAATGGAAACGCCTTGCCATGTCTTGACGCGTCCTGACACGTGCCATGGCCATGTCCTGATGCGTCCTCACACGTGCCATGGCCTGTCCTGATGCGTATTAATACGTGCCATGGCCATATCCTGACGCGTCCTGATGCGTCCTGACTCGTGCCATGGCCACGCCCTGCGATGTCTTGACTCGTTACATGGCAACGCCCTGCCATGTCCTGCCGCATCCTGCCTCGTGCCATGGCCATGCCCTACCATATCCTAACGTGTCCTTACACGTTCAATGTCCTGACGTGTCATGATGCATCCCGACTCGTGCCATGCCCACGCCCCTCCATGTCCTGCGACCTCGTGACTCGTGTCACTTCAACGCCCTGCCATGTCCTGACACGTCCTGACACGCGCCATGGCCATGTTCTGACACGTCTTGACTCGATCAATGGCCAGGCCCTACCGTGTCCTTCGACGTTCTAACTCGTGCCATGGCCACGCCCTGCCATGTTCTGACGCGTCCTCACACGTGCCATGTCCTAACGCGTCCGGATGCATCCCGACTCATGCCATGGCCACGCCCTGCCATGTCCCGCAACCTCCCAACTCGATTCATTGAAACGCCCTACCATTTCCTGACGCGTCCTGACAGGTGCCATGGCCATGCCCTGATGTGTCCTGACACGTGCCATGGCCATGTCCTGATGCGTCCTAAAACGTGCCATGGCCATATCCTGACGCGTCCCGATGCGTACCCACTCGTGCAATGGCCACGCCCTGCGATGTCCTGACTCGTGCCATTGCAATGCCCTGCCATTTCGTGCCGCGTCCAGCTTCGTGCCATGGCCACGCCCTGCCATGTCCTAACGCGCATGGCACGTGCCATCTATTGACGCGTCCTGATACGTCCCGACTCGCACCGTGGCCACACCCTGCCATGTCTTGCGACCTCCCGACTCATGTCATGGCAATGCTATGCCATGTCCCGGCGCGTCTTGACACGTGCCATGGCCATGTCTTGATACGTCCTGACACGTGTCGTGGCCATGTCCTGCGATGTCTTGACTCGTGCGACGGCCACGCCCTACCATGACCTAACATGTCCTTACACGTTCCATGTCATGACACATCCTGACACGTCCTGATGCGTCTCGACTCGTGCCATGGCCACGCCCTGCCATGTTCTGACGCGTCCTCACACGTGCCATGTCCTAACGCGTCCTGATGCGTCCCGACTCATGCCATGGCCACGCCCTGCCATGTCCTGCAACCTCCCAACTCGATTCATTGAAACGCCCTGCCATGTCCTAACGCGTCCTGACAGGTGCCATGGCCATGCCCTGATGTGTCCTAACACGTGCCATGGCCATTTCCTGATACGCCCTAATACGTGCCATGGCCGTATCCTGACGCGTCCTGATGCGTATCGACTCGTGCCATAGCCATGCCCTGTGATGTCCTGACTCGTGCCATGGCAATGCCATGCCATTTCCTGCCGCGTCCTGCCTCGTGCCATGGCCACGCCCTGCCATGTCCTAACGCGTCATGGCACGTGCCATCTCTTGACGCCTCCTGATACGTCCTGACTCGCGCCATGGCCACGCCCTGCCATGTCCTGCAACCTCCCGACTCATGTCTTGGCAACGCCATGCCATGTCCTGGTGCCTCTTGACACGTGCCATGGCCACGTCCTGATACGTCCTGACACGTGTCGTGGCCATGTCCTGCGATGTCTTGACTCGTGCGACAGCCACGCCCTACCATGTCCTAACATGTCCTTACACGTGCCATGTCATGACACGTCCTGACACGTCCTGATGCGTCTCGACTCGTGCCATGGCCACGCCCTTCCATGTTCTGCGACCTCCCGACTCGTGTCATGGCAACGCCCTGCCATGTCCTGACGCGTCCTGACACGCGCCATGGCCATGTCTTGATGCGTCCGGACTCATGCCATGGCCACGCACTGCCATGTCCTGCTACGTCTTGACTCGTGCCATGGCCACGTCCTGCCATGTCCTGACGCGTCCTGACTTGTGCCATGGCCACGCCTTATCATATCATATCGTATCCTTACACGTTCCATGTCCTGACGCGTCCTGATACGTCCCAACTTGTGCCATGCAAACGCCCTTCCATGTCCTGCGACCTCCTGACTCGTGTCAGGGCAACGCCCAACCATGTCCCTACACGTCCTAACACGCACCATGGCCATGTCCTGATGCGTCCTGACACGTCCCATGGCCATGTCCTGCGACGTCTTGACTCGTGCCATGGCCACACCCTACCATGTCCTGCCATGTCCTGACGCGTCCTGCGTCTTGACTCATGCAATGGCCACGCCCTGCCATGTCCTGCAACTTCCCAACTCGATATATGGAAATGCCCTGCCATGTCCTGACACGTGCCATGGCCATGTCCTGATGCGTCCTGATACGTGCTATGGCCAAATCCTGACGCGTCCTGATACGTCCCGACTCGTGCCATGGCCACGAACTACGATGTCTTGACTCGTCCCATGGCAATGCCCTGCTGCCACCTTCCTCGTGCCATGGCCATGCCCTGCCATGTCCTAACGCGTCATGACACATGCCATCTCCTGCCGCGTCCTACCTCGTGCCATGGCCACGCCCTGCCATGGCCATGTCCTGATACGTCCTGACACGTGTCGTGGCCATGTCCTACGATGTCTTGACTCGTGCCATGGCCACGCCCTACCATGTCCTAACATGTCCTTACACGTTCCATGTCCTGACGCGTTCTGATGCATCCCACTCGTGCCATGGCCACGCCCTGCCATATCCTTCAACCTCCCGACTCGTGTCATGGCAACGCCCTTCTATGTCCTGACGCGTCCTGACACGTGCCTTGGCCATGTTCGGATGCATCGTGACACGTGCCATGGCCATGTCCTTATGCGTCCTGATACGGGGCATGGCCTTATCCTAACGCGTCATGATGCGTCTGGACCCGTGCCATGGCCACCCACTGGCATGTCCTGCGACATCCTGACTCGTGCCATGGCCACGTACTGCCATGTCCTGACACGCCCTAACTCGTGCCATGGCCAAGCCCTACGATATCCTAACGTGCTCTTACACGTTCCATGTCTTGATGTGTCCTGACGAGTCCTGATGCGTCCCGACTCATGCCATGGCCATGCCTTGCCATGTCCTGCAACCTGCCAACTCGACTCATGGAAACGCCCTGCCATGTCATGACGCGTCCTGACACGTGCCATGGCCATGTCCTGATACGTCCTGACACGTGCCATGGCCATGTCCTGATGCGTTCTCATATGAGCCATGGCCATATCCTGACGCGTACTGATGCGTCCCGACTCATGCCATGGCCACGCCCTGCGATGTCCTGACTCGTGCCATGGAAACGCCATGCCATGTCCAACCGCGTCCTGCCTCGTCCCATCGCCACGCCCTTCCATGTCCTACCGCGTCATGACACGTGCCATCTCCTGACGCGTCCTGATGCGTCCTGACTCGCGCCATGGCCACGCCCTGCCATGTCTTGCGACCTCCCGACTCATGTCATGGCAACGCCATGCCATGTCCTGACGAGTCCTGACACGTGCCATGGCCATGTCCTGATGCGTTGTGACACGTGCCATGGCCATGTCCTGATGCGTCGTGACACGTGCCATGGCCATGTCCATTTGCGTCCTGATACGGGCCATGGCCATATCCTAACGCGTCATGATGCGTCCGGACTCGTGCAATGGCCACGCACTGCCATGTCCTGCGACATCCTGACTCGTGCCATGGCCACGTCCTGCCATGTCCTGACACGTCCTGACTCGTGCCATGGCCAAGCCCTACCATATCCTAACGTGTCCTTACAAATTCCATGTCTTGATGCATCTAGATTCGTCCGGACTCGTGCCATGCCCACGCCCTTCCATGTCCTGCGACCTCCTGACTCGTGTCATGGCAACGCCCTGCCATGTCCTGACACGTCCTGACACGCGCCATGGCCATGTCTTGATGCGTCCTTACACGTGCCATGGCCACGCCTTGCCATATCCTTCGACCTCCCGACTCGTGTCATGGCAACGCCCTGCTATGTCCTGACGCGTCCTGACACGTGCCTTGGCCATGTCCTGATGCATCATGACACGTGCCATGGCCATGTCCTTATGCGTCCTGATACGGACCATGGCCATATCCTATCGCGTCATGATGCGTCTGGACTCGTGCCATGGCCATGCACTGCCATGTTCTGCGACATCCTGACTCGTGCCATGGCCACGTCCTGCCATGTCCTAAAACGTCCGGACTCGTGCCATGGCCAAGCCCTACCATATCCTAACGTGTCCTTACACGTTCCATGTCTTGATGCGTCCTGATTCGTCCCGACTCGTGCCAGGCCATGCCCTTCCATGTCCTGCGACCTCCTGACTTGTGTCATGGCAACGCCCTGCCATGTCTTGACACGTCCTGACACACGCCATGGCCATGTCCTGATGCGTCCTTACACGTGCCACGGCCATGTCCTGCGACGTCTTGACTCGTGCCATGGCCGCACCCTACCATGTCCTGCGACGTCCTGACTCGTTCCATGGCCGCACCCTACCATATCTTAACGTGTCCCCGCACGTGCCATGTCCTGACGCGTCCTGATGCGTCCAAACTCATGTCATGGCCACGCCCATCTATGTCCTGCAACCTCCCTACTCGATTCATGGAAACGCCTTGCCATGTCCTGACGTGTCCTGACACGTGCCATGGCCATGTCCTGATGCTTCCTCACACGTGCCATGGACATGTCCTGATGTGTCCTAATACGTGCCATGGCCATATACTGACGCGTCCTGATGCGTCCCGACTCGTGCCATGGCCATGCCCTGCGATGTCCTGACTTGTGCCATGGCAACGCCCTGCCATGTCCTGCCGCGTCCTGCCTCGTGCCATGGCCACGCCCTACCATATCCTAACGTGTCCTTACACGTTCCATGTCCTGACGTGTCGTGATACATCCTGACTCGTGCCAAGCCCACGCACCTCCATTTCCTCCGACCTCGTGACTCGTGTCACTTCAACGCCCTGCCATGTCCTGACACGTCCTGACACGCGCCATGGCCATGTTCTGACACGTCTTGACTCGTGCAATGGCCATGCCCTACCGTGTCCTTCGACGTTCTGACTCGTGCCATGGCCACGCCCTGCCATGTTCTGACGTGTCCTCACACGTGCCATGTCCTAACGCGTCCTGATGCGTCCCGACTCATGCCATGGCCACGCCCTGCCATGTCCTACAACCTCCCAACTCGATTCATTGAAACGCCCTGCCATGTCCTAACGCGTCCTGACAGGTGCCATGGCCATGCCCTGATGTGTCCTGACACGTGCCATGGCCATGTCCTGATGCGTCCTAATACGTGCCATGGCCATATCCTGACGCGTCCTGATACGTAACGACTCGGGCAATGGCCACGCCCAGCGATGTCCTGACTCGTGCCATGGCAATGCCCTGCCATTTCGTGCATCCTGCCTCATGCCATGGCCACGCCCTGCCATGTCCTAACACGCATGGCACGTGCCATCTCTTGACGCGTCCTGATACGTCCCAACTTGCACCATGGCCACGCCCTGCCATGTCCTGCGACCTCCCGACACATGTCATGGCAACGCCATGCCATGTCCCGGCGCGTCTTGACACGTGCCATGGCCATGTCCTGATACGTCCAGACACGTGTCGTGGCCATGTCCTGCGATGTCTTGACTCGTGCAACGGCCACGCCCTACCATGACCTAACATGTCCTTACACGTGCCATGTCATGACACGTCCTGACACGTCCTGATGCGTCTCGACTCGTGCCATGGCCACGCCCTGCCATGTTTTGACGCGTCCTCACATGTGCCATGTCCTAACGCGTCCTGATGCGTCCCGACTCATGCCTTGGACACGCCCTGCCATGTCCTGCAACCTCCCAACTCGATTCATTGAAACGCCCTGCCATGTCCTGACGCGTCCTGACAGGTGCCATGGCCATGCCCTGATGTGTCCTGACACGTGCCATGGCCATTTCCTGATGCGTCATAATACGTGCCATGGCAACGCCCTGCCATGTCCTGACACGTCCTGAAACGCGCCATGGCCATGTCTTGATGCGTCCATACACGTGCCATGGCCACGCCCTGCCATATCCTTCGACCTCCCGACTCGTGTCATGGCAACGCCCTGCTATGTCCTGACGCGTCCTGACACATGCCTTGGCCATGTCCTGATGCATCATGACACGTGCCATGGCCATGTCCGTATGCGTCCTGATACGGGCCATGGCTATATCCTATCGCGTCATGATGCGTCTGGACTCGTGCCATGGCCATGCACTACCATGTCCTGCGACATCCTGACTCGTGCCATGGCCACGTCCTGCCATGTCCTAAAACGTCCGGACTCGTGCCATGGCCAAGCCCTACCATATCCTAACGTGTCCTTACACGTTCCATGTCTTGATGCGTCCTGATTCGTCCCGACTCGTGCCATGCCCACGCCCTTCCATGTTCTACGACCTCCTGACTTGTGTCATGGCAACGCCCTGCCATGTCCTGACACGTCCTGACACGCGCCATGGCCATGTCCTGATGCGTCCTTACACGTGCCACGGCCATGTCCTGCGACGTCTTGACTCGTGCCATGGCCGCACCCTACCATGTCCTGCGACGTCCTAACTCGTTCCATGGCCGCACCCTACCATATCTTAACGTGTCCTCGCACGTGCCATGTCCTGACGCGTCCTGATGCGTCCAGACTCATGTCATGGCCACGCCCATCTATGTCCTGCAACCTCCCTACTCGATTCATGGAAACGCCTTGCCATGTCCTGACGTGTCCCGACACGTGCCATGGCCATGTCCTGATGCTTCCTCACACGTGCCATGGACATGTCCTGATGTGTCCTAATACGTGCCATGGCCATATACTGACGCGTCCTGATGCGTCCCGACTCGTGCCATGGCCATGCCCTGCGATGTCCTGACTCATGCCATGGCAACGCCCTGCCATGTCTCGACTCGTGGCATGGCCACGCCCTGCCATGTTCTGACGCGTCTCCACACGTGCCATGTCCTAACGCGTCCTGATGCGTCCCGACTCATGCCTTGGCCACGCCCTGCCATGTCCTGCAACCTCCCAACTCGATTCATTGAAACGCCCTGCCATGTCCTGACGCGTCCTGACAGGTGCTATGGCCATGCCCTGATGTGTCCTGACACGTGCCATCGCCATTTCCTGATGCGTCCTAATACGTGCCATGGCCATATCCTCACGCGTCCTGATGCGTACCGACTCATGCCATGGCCATGCCATGCGATGTCCTGACTCGTGCCATGGCAATGCCATTGCATTTCCTGCCGCATCCTGCCTCGTGCTATGGCCACGCCTTGCCATGTCCTAACGCGTCATGGCACGTGCCATCTCATGACGCGTCGTGATACGTCTCGACTCACGCCATGGCCACGCCCTGCAATGTCCAGTGACCTCCCGACTCATGTCATGGCAATGCCATGCCATGTCCCGGTGCGTCTTGACACGTGCCATGGCCATGTCCTGACACGTCCTGACACGTGTCGTGGCCATGTCCTGCGATGTCTTGACTCGTGCGACGGCCACACACTACCATGTCCTAACTTGTCCTTACACGTGCCATGTCATGACACGCCCTGACACGTCCTGATGCGTCTCGACTCGTGCCATGGCCACGCCCTGCCATGTTCTGCGACCTCTCGACTCGTGCCATGGTAACGCCATGCCATGTCCTACCGCATCCTACCTCGTCCCATCGCCACGCCCTGCCATGTCCTACCGCGTCATGACACGTGCCATCTCCTGATGCGTCCTGATGCGTCCTGACTCGCGCCATGGCCACGCCCTGCCATGTCCTGCGACCTCCCGACTCATGTCATAAAAACGCCATGCCATGTCCTGACGAGTCCTGACACGTGCCATGGCCATATCCTGATGCGTCGTGACACGTGCCATGGCCATGTCTTGATGCATCCTGATTCGTCCCGACTCGTGCCATGCCCACGCCCTTCCATGTCCTGCGACCTCCTGACTTGTGTCATGGCAACGCCCTGCCATGTCCTGACACGTCCTGACACGCGCCATGGCCATGTCCTGATGCGTCCTTACACGTGCCACGGCCATGTCCTGCGACGTCTTGACTCGTGCCATGGCCGCACCCTACCATGTCTTGCGACGTCCTGACTCGTGCCATGGCCGCACCCTACCATATCTTAACGTGTCCTCGCACGTGCCATGTCCTGACGCGTCCTGATGCGTCCAGACTCATGTCATGGCCACGCCCATCTATGTCCTGCAACCTCCCTACTCGATTCATGGAAACGCCTTGCCATGTCCTGACGTGTCCCGACACGTGCCATGGCCATGTCCTGATGCTTCCTCACACGTGCCATGGACATGTCCTGATGTGTCCTAATACGTGCCATGGCCATATACTGACGCGTCCTGATGCGTCCCGACTCGTGCCATGGCCATGCCCTGCGATGTCCTGACTCATGCCATGGCAACGCCCTGCCATGTCCTGCCTCGTGCCATGGCCACGCCCTACCATATCCTAACGTGTCATTACACGTTCCATGTCCTGACGTGTCGTGATGCATCCTGACTCGTGCCAAGCCCACGCCCCTCCATGTCCTCCGACCTCGTGACTCGTGTCACTTCAACGCCCTGCCATGTCCTGACACGTCCTGACACGCGCCATGGCCATGTTCTGACACGTCTTGACTTGTGTAATGGCCATGCCCTACCGTGTCCTTCGACGTTCTGACTCGTGCCATGGCCACGCCCTGCCATGTTCTGACGTGTCCTCACACGTGCCATGTCCTAACGCGTCCTGATGCGTCCCGACTCATGCCATGGCCACGCCCTGCCATGTCCTCCAACCTCCCAACTCGATTCATTGAAACGCCCTGCCATGTCCTGACACGTCCTGACAGGTGCCATGCCCTGATGTGTCCTGACACGTGCCATGGCCATGTCCTGATGCGTCCTAATACGTGCCATGGCCATATCCTGACGCGTCCTGATACGTAACGACTCGGGCAATGGCCACGCCCAGCGATGTCCTGACTCGTGCCATGGCAATGCACTGCCATTTCGTGCATCCTGCCTCGTGCCATGGCCACGCCCTGCCATGTCCTAACACGCATGGCACGTGCCATCTCTTGAAGCGTCCTGATACGTCCCAACTTGCACCATGGCCACGCCCTGCCATGTCCTGCGACCTCCCGACACATGTCATGGCAACGCCATGCCATGTCATGACACGTCCTGATGCGTCTCGACTCGTGTCATGGCCACGCCCTGCCATGTTTTGACGCGTCCTCACATGTGCCATGTCCTAACGCGTCCTGATGCGTCCCGACTCATGCCTTGGACACGCCCTGCCATGTCCTGCAACCTCCCAACTCGATTCATTGAAACGCCCTGCCATGTCCTGACGCGTCCTGACAGGTGCCATGGCCATGCCCTGATGTGTCCTGACACGTGCCATGGCCATTTCCTGATGCGTCATAATACGTGCCATGGCAACGCCCTGCCATGTCCTGACACGACTTGACACGCGCCATGGCCATGTCATGATGCGTCCTTACACGTGCCATGGCCATGTCCTGCAACGTCTTGACTCGTGCCATGGCCGCACCCTACCATGTCCTGCGACGTCCTGACTCATGCCATGGCCGCACCCTACCATATCCTGACGCGTCCTCACACGTGCCATGTCCTGACGCGTCCTGATGCGTCCAAACTCATGTCATGGCCACGCCCATCTATGTCCTGCAACCTCCCAACTCGATTCATAGAAATGCCTTGCCATGTCCTGACGCGTCCTGACACGTGCCATGGCCATGTCCTGATGCTTCCTCACACGTGCCATGGCCATGTCCTGATATGTCCTAATACGTGCCATGGCCATATCCTGACGCGTCCTGATGCGTCCCGACTCGTGCCATGGCCACGCCCTGCGATGTCCTCACTCGTGCCATGGCAACGCCCTGCCATGTCCTGCCGCGTCCTGCCTCGTGCCATGGCTACGCCCTACCATATCCTAATGTGTCCTTACACGTTCCATGTCCTGACGCGTCGTGATGCATCTTGACTCGTGCCATGCCTACGCCCCTCCATGTCCTGCGACCTCGTGACTCGTGTCACTTCAACGCCCTGCCATGTCCTGACACGTCCTGACACGCGCCATGGCCATGTTCTGACACGTCTTGACTCGTGCAATGGCCATGCCCTACCGTGTCCTTCGACATTCTGACTCGTGCCATGGCCACGCCCTGCCATGTTCTGACGCGTCCTCACACGTGCCATGTCCTAACGCGTCCTGATGCGTCCCGACTCATGCCATGGCCACGCCCTGCCATGTCCTGCAACCTCCCAACTCGATTCATTGAAATGCCCTGCCATGTCCTGACGAGTCCTGACAGGTGCCATGGCCATGCCCTGATGTGTCCTGACACGTGCCATGGCCATGTCCTGTTGCGTCCTAATATGTGCCATGGCCATATCCTTACGCGTCCTGATGCGTACCGACTCGTGCGATGGCCACGCCCTGCGATGTCCTGACTCGTGCCATGGCAATGCCCTGCCACGTGCCGCGTCCTGCCTCGTGCCATTGCCACGCCCTGCCATGTCCTAACGCTCATGGCACGTGCCATCTCTTGACGCGTCCTGATACGTCCCGACTCGCACCATGGCCACGCCCTGCCATGTCCTGCGACCTCCCGACTCATGTCATGGCATCTCAATGCCATGTCGCGGCGCGTCTTGACACGTGCCATGGCCATGTCCTGATACGTCCTAACACGTGTCGTGGCCATGTCCTGCGATGTCTTGACTCGTGCAACGGCCACGCCCTACCATGACCTAACATATCCTTACACGTGCCATTTCATGACACGTCCGGACACGTCCTGATGCGTCTCGACTCGTGCCATGGCCACGCCCTGCCATGTTCTGACGCGTCTCCACACGTGCCATGTCCTAACGCGTCCTGATGCGTCCCGACTCATGCCTTGGCCACGCCCTGCCATGTCCTGCAACCTCCCAACTCGATTCATTGAAACGCCCTGCCATGTCCTGACGCGTCCTGACAGGTGCTATGGCCATGCCCTGATGTGTCCTGACACGTGCCATCGCCATTTCCTGATGCGTCCTAATACGTGCCATGGCCATATCCTCACGCGTCCTGATGCGTACCGACTCATGCCATGGCCATGCCATGCGATGTCCTGACTCGTGCCATGGCAATGCCATTGCATTTCCTGCCGCATCCTGCCTCGTGCTATGGCCACGCCTTGCCATGTCCTAACGCGTCATGGCACGTGCCATCTCATGACGCGTCGTGATACGTCTCGACTCACGCCATGGCCACGCCCTGCAATGTCCAGTGACCTCCCGACTCATGTCATGGCAATGCCATGCCATGTCCCGGTGCGTCTTGACACGTGCCATGGCCATGTCCTGACACGTCCTGACACGTGTCGTGGCCATGTCCTGCGATGTCTTGACTCGTGCGACGGCAACACACTACCATGTCCTAACTTGTCCTTACACGTGCCATGTCATGACACGCCCTGACACGTCCTGATGCGTCTCGACTCGTGCCATGGCCACGCCCTGCCATGTTCTGCGACCTCTCGACTCGTGCCATGGTAACGCCATGCCATGTCCTACCGCATCCTACCTCGTCCCATCGCCACGCCCTGCCATGTCCTACCGCGTCATGACACGTGCCATCTCCTGATGCGTCCTGATGCGTCCTGACTCGCGCCATGGCCACGCCCTGCCATGTCCTGCGACCTCCCGACTCATGTCATAAAAACGCCATGCCATGTCCTGACGAGTCCTGACACGTGCCATGGCCATATCCTGATGCGTCGTGACACGTGCCATGGCCATGTCCTGATGCATCGTGACACGTGCCATGTCCATGTCCTTATGCGTCCTGATACGGGCCATGGCCATTTCCTAACGCGTCATGATGCGTCCGGACTCGTGCCATGGCCATGCACTGCCATGTCCTGCGACATCCTGACTCGTGTCATGGCCACGTCCTGCCATGTCCTGACACGTCCTGACTCGTGCCATGGCCAAGCCCTACCATATCCTAACGTGTCCTTACACGTTGCATGTCTTGATGCGTCCTGATTCGTCCAGACTCGTGCCATGCCCACGCCCTTCCATGTCCTGCGACCTCCTGACTCGTGTCATGGCAACGCCCTGCCATGTCCTGACACGTCCTGACACGCGCCATGACCATGTCTTGATGCGTCCTTACACGTGCCATGGCCATGTCCTGCGACGTCTTGACTCGTGCCATGGTCGCACCCTACCATGTCCTGTGACGTCCTGACTCGTGCCATGGCCATGCCCTGCCATGTCCTGCGACCTCCTGACTCGTGCCGTGGCCACGTCCTGACTCGTGCCATGGCCAAGCCCTACCATATCCTAACGTGTCCTTACACGTTGCATGTCTTGATGCGTCCTGATTCGTCCGGACTCGTGCCATGCCCACGCCCTTCCATGTCCTGCGACCTCCTGACTCGTGTCATGGCAACGCCCTGCCATGTCCTAACACGTCCTGACACGCGCCATGACCATGTTTTGATGCGTCCTTACACGTGCCATGGCCATGTCCTGCGACGTCTTGACTCGTGCCATGGTCGCACCCTACCATGTCCTGTGACGTCCTGACTCGTGCCATGGCCACGCCCTGCCATGTCCTGCGACCTCCCGACTCATGTCATGGCAATGCCTTGCCATGTCCTGACGCGTCCTGATACGTGCCATGGCCATGTCCTGGTACGTCCTGACACGTGTTGTTGCCATGTCCTACGATGTCTTGACTCGTGCCATGGCCACGCCCTACCATGACCTAACATTTCCTTACACGTTCCATGTCCTGACGCGTTCTGATGCGTCCCACTCGTGACATGGCCACGCCCTGCCATATCCTTCGACCTCCCCACTCGTGTCATGGCAACGCCCTGCTATGTCCTGACGCGTCTTGACACGTGCCTTGGCCATGTCCTAATGCATTGTGACACGTGCCATGGCCATGTCCTTATGCGTCCTGATACGGGCCATGGCCATATCCTATCACCGTCATGATGCGTCTGGACTCGTGCCATGGCCAGGCACAGCCATGTCCTGCGACATCCTGACTCGTGCCATGGCCACGTCCTGCCATGTCCTGACACGTCCTGACTCGTGCCATGGCCAAGCCCTACGATATCCTAACGTGTCCTTACACGTTCCATGTCTTGATGCGTCCTGATTCGTCCCGACTCGTGCCATGCCCACGCCCTTCCATGTCCTGCGACCTCCTGACTAGTGTCATGGCAATGCCCTGCCATGTCCTGACACGTCCTGACACGTGCCATGGCCATGTCATGATGCGTCCTTACACGTGCCATGGCCATGTCCTACGACGTCTTGACTCGTGCCATGGCCGCACCCTACCATGTCCTGCGACGTCCTGACTCGTGCCATGGCCACGCCCTGCCATGTCCTGACGCGTCCTCGCACGTGCCATGTCCTGACGCGTCCTGATGCGTCCAGACTCATGCCATGGCCACGCCCATCTATGTCCTGCAACCTCCCAACTCGATTCATGGAAACGCCTTGCCATGTCCTGACGCGTCCTGACACGTGCCATGGCCATGTCCTGATGCTTCCTCACACGTGCCATGGCCATGTCCTAATATGTCCTAATACGTGCCATGGCCATATCCTGACGCGTCCTGATGCGTCCCGACTCGTGCAATGGCCACGCCTTGCGATGTCCTGACTCGTGCCATGGCAACGGCCTGCCATGTCCTGCCGCGTCCTGCCTCGTGCCATGGCCACGCCCTACCATATCCTAATGTGTCCTTACACTTTCCATGTCCTGACGCGTCGTGATGCATCCTGACTCGTGCCATGCCTACGCCCCTCCATGTCCTGTGACCTCGTGACTCGTGTCACTTCAACGCCCTGCCATGTCCTGACACGTCCTGACACGCGCCATGGCCATGTTCTGACACGTCTTGACTCGTGCAATGGCCATGCCCTACCGTGTCCTTCGACATTCTGACTCGTGCCATGGCCACGCCCTGCCATGTTCTGACGCGTCCTCACACTTGCCATGTCCTAACGCGTCCTGATGCGTCCCGACTCATGCCATGGCCACGCCCTGCCATGTCCTGCAAACTCCCAACTCGATTCATTGAAACGCCCTGCCATGTCCTGACGAGTCCTGACAGGTGCCATGGCCATGCCCTGATGTGTCCTGACACGTGCCATGGCCATGTCCTGATGTATCCTAATACGTGCCATGGCCATATCCTTACGCGTCCTGATGCGTACCGACTCGTGCAATGGCCACGCCCTGCGATGTCCTGACTCGTCCCATGGCAATGCCCTGCCATTTCGTGTCGTGTCCTGCCTCATGCCATGGCTACGCCCTGCCATGTCCAAACGCGCATGGCACGTGCCATCTCTTGACGCGTCCTGATACGTCCCGACTCGTGCCATTGCCATGCCCTGCGATGTCCTAACTCGTGCCATGGCAATGCCATGCCATTTCCTGCTGCGTCCTTACTCGCGCCATGGCCACGCCATGCCATGTCCTGCGACCTCCCGACTCATATCATGGCAACGCATGCCATGTCCCGGTGCGTCTTGACACGCGCCATGGCCACGTCATGATACGTCCTGACACGTGTCGTGGCCATGTCCTGCGATGTCTTGACTCGTGCGACGGCCACGCCCTACCATGTCCTAACATGTCCTTACACATGCCATGTCATGACACGTCCTGACACATCGTGATGTGTCTCGACTCGTGCTATGGCAACGCCCTGCCATGTCCTGCGACCTCCCAACTCGTGTCATGGCAACGCCCTGCCATGTCCTGACGCGTCCTGACACGCGCCATGGCCATGTCTTGATGCATCCGGACTCGTGCCATGCCCACGCACTGCCATGTCCTGCTACGTCTTGACTCGTGCCATGGCCACGTCCTGCCATGTCCTGATGCGTACTGACTTGTGCCATGGCCACGCCTTATCATATCCTAACGTATCCTTACACGTTCCATGTCCTGACGCATCCTGATACGTCCCGACTTGTGCCATGCAAACGCCCTTCCATGTCCTGCGACCTCCTGACTCATATCATGGCAACGCCCAACCATGTCCCTACACGTCCTAACACGCGCCATGGCCATGTCCTGATGCGTCCTGACACGTCCCATGGCCATGTCCTGCAACGTCTTGACTCGTGCCATGGCCACACCCTACCATGTCCTGCGACGTCCTGACTCGTTCCATGGCAACTCCCTGCTATGTCCCGACGCGTCCTCACACGTGCCATGTCCTGACGCGTCCTGCGTCTCGACTCATGCCATGGCCACGCCCTGCCATGTGCTGCAACTTCCCAACTCGATATATTGAAATACCCTGCCATGTCCTGACACGTGCCATGGCCATGTCCTGATGCGTCTTCACACGTGCCATGGCCATGTCCTGATGCGTTCTGATACGTGCCATGGCCATATCCTGAGGCGTCTTGATGCGTCGCGACTCGTGCCATGGCCATGAACTGCGATGTCTTGACTCGTACCATGGCAATGCCCTGCCATTTCCTGCTGCCACCTGCCTCGTGCCATGGCCACGCCCTGCCATGTCCTAACGCGTCATGACACGTGCCATCTCCTGCCGCGTCCTGCCTCGTGCCATGGCCACGCCCTGCCATGTCCTAACGCGTCATGACACGTGCCATCTCTTGACGCGTCCTGATGCGTCCCGACTCGCGCCATGGTTACGCCCTGCCATGTCCTGCGACCTCCCGACTCATGTCATGGCAACGCCATGCCATGTCCTGACGCGTCCTGACACGTGCCATGGCCATGTCCTGATACGTCCTGACACATGTCGTGGCCATGTCCTACGATGTCTTGACTCGTGTCATGGCCACGCCCTACCATGTCCTAACATGTCCTTACACGTTCCATGTCCTGACGCATTCTGATGCATCCCACTCGTGCCATGGCCACGCCCTTCCATATCCTTCGACCTCCCGACTCGTGTCATGGCAACGCCCTTCTATGTCCTGACGCGTCCTGACACATGCCTTGGCCATGTCCGGATGCATCGTGACACGTGCCATGGCCACGCACTGCCATGTCCTGCGACATCCTGACTCGTGCCATGGCCACGTCCTGCCATGTCATGAAACGCCCTGACTCGTGCAATGGCCAAGCCCTACGATATCCTAACATGCTCTTACACGTTCCATGTCTTGATGCGTCCTGATTCGTCCCGACTCATGCCATGCCCACGCCCTTCCATGTTCTGCGACCTCGTGACTCGTGTCATGGCAACGCCCTGCCATGTCCTGACACGTCCTGACACGCGCCATGGCCATGCCCTGATGCGTCCTGACACGTGCCATGGCCATATCCTGCAACGTCATAACTCGTTCCATGGCCACGCCCTACCATGTCCTGCGACGTCCTGACTCGTGCCATGGCCATGCCTTGCCATGTACTAACGCGTCCTCACACATGCCATGTCCTGACGAGTCTTGATGCGTCCCGACTCATGCCATGGCCACGCCTTGCCATGTCCTGCAACCTGCCAACTCGATTCATGGAAATGCCCTGCCATGTCCTGACGCGTCCGGACACGTGCCATGGCCTTGTCCTGATGCGTCCTGACACGTGCCATGGCCATGTCCTGATGCGTTCTGATACGAGCCATGGCCATATACTGACGAGTACTGATGCGTCCCGACTCATGCCATGGCCACGCCCTGCGATGTCCTGACTCGTGCCATGGTAACGCCATGCCATGTCCTACCGCATCCTGCCTCGTCCCATCGCCACGCCCTTCCATGTCATACTGCGTCATGACACGTGCCATCTCCTGACGTGTACTGATGCATCCTGACTCGCGCCATTGCCACGCCCTGCCATGTCCTGCGACCTCCCGACTCATGTCATGGCAATGCCATGCCATGTCCTGACGAGTCCTGACACGTGCCATGGCCATGTCCTGATGCGTCGTGACACGTGCCATGGCCATGTCCTAATGCATCGTGACACGTGTCATGGCCATGTCCTTATGCGTCCTGATACGGGCCATGGCCATATCCTAATGCGTCATGATGCGTCCGGACTCGTGCCATGGCCACGCACTGCCATGTCCTGCGACATCCTGACTCGTGCCATGGCCACGTCCTGCCATGTCCTGACACGTCCTGACTCGTGCCATGGCCAAGCCCTACCATATCCTAACGTGTCCTTACACGTTCCATGTCTTGATGCGTCTTGATTCGTCCGGACTCGTGCCATGCCCACGCCCTTCCATGTCCTGCGACCTCCTGACTCGTGTCATGGCAACGCCCTGCCATGTCCTGACACGTCCTGACACGCGCCATGGCCATGTCTTGATGCGTCGTTACATGTGCCATGGCCACGCCCTGCGACCTTCCGACTCATGTCATGGCAATGCCATGCCATGTCCTGACGCGTCTTGATACGTGCCATGGCCATGTCCTGGTACCTCCTGACACGTGTCGTGGCCATGTCCTATGATGTCTTGACTCGTGGCATGGCCACGCCCTACCATGTCCTAACATGTCCTTACACGTTCCATGTCCTGATGCGTTCTGATGCGTCCCACTCGTGCCATGGCCTCGCCCTGCCATATCCTTCGACCTCCCGACTCGTGTCATGGCAACGCCCTGCTATGTCCTGACGCGTCCTGACACGTGCCTTGGCCATGTCCTGATGCATCGTGACACGTGCCATGGCCATGTCCTTGTGCGTCCTGATACGGGCCATGGCCATATCCTATCGCGTCATGATGCGTCTGGACTCGTGCCATGGCCACGCACTGCGATGTCATGCGACATCCTGACTCGTGCCATGGCCACGTCCTGCCATGTCCTGACACGTCCTGACTTGTGCCATGGCCAAGCCCTACAATATCCTAACGTGTCCTTACATGTTCCACGTCTTGATGCATCCTGATTCGTCCCGACTCGTGCCATGCCCACGCCCTTCCATGTCCTGCGACCTCCTGACTCGTGTCATGGCAACGCCCTGCCATGTCCTGACACGTCCTGACACGCGCCATGGCCATGTCTTGATGCGTCGTTACATGTGCCATGGCCACGCACTGCCATGTCCTGCGACCTTCCGACTCATGTCATGGCAATGCCATGCCATGTCCTGACGCGTCTTGATACGTGCCATGGCCATGTCCTGGTACCTCCTGACACGTGTCGTGGCCATGTCCTACGATGTCTTGACTCGTGGCATGGCCACGCCCTACCATGTCCTAACATGTCCTTACACGTTCCATGTCCTGATGCATTCTGATGCGTCCCACTCGTGCCATGGCCTCACCCTGCCATATCCTTCGACCTCCCGACTCGTGTCATGGCAACGCCCTGCTATGTCCTGACGCGTCCTGACACGTGCCTTGGCCATGTCCTGATGCATCGTGACACGTGCCATGGCCATGTCCTTATGCATCCTGATACGGGCCATGGCCATATCCTATCGCGTCATGATGCGTCTGGACTCGTGCCGTGGCCACGCACTGCGATGTCATGCGACATCCTGACTCGTGCCATGGCCACGTCCTGCCATGTCCTGACACGTCCTGACTCGTGCCATGGCCAAGCCCTACAATATCCTAACGTGTCCTTACACGTTCCACGTCTTGATGCGTCCTGATTCGTCCCGACTCGTGCCATGCCCACGCCCTTCCATGTCCTGCGACCTCCTGACTCATGTCATGGCAACGCCTTGCCATGTCCTGACATGTCCTGACACGCGCCATGGCCATGTCCTGATGCATCCTAATACGTGCCATGGCCATGTCCTGCGACGTCCTGACTCGTGCCATGGGTGCACCCTACCATGTCCTACGACGTCCTGACTCGTGCCATGGCCGCACCCTACCATGTCCTACGACCTCCAGACTCATGCCATGGCCACGCCCATCTATGTCCAGCAACCTCCCAACTCGATTCATGGAAACGCCTTGCCATGTCCTGACACGTGCCATGGCCATGTCCTGATGCTTCCTCACACGTGCCATGGCCATGTCCTGATGTGTCCTAATACGTGCCATGGCAATATCCTAACGCGTCCTGATGCGTCCCGACTCGTGCCACGGCTACGCCCTGCGATGTCCTGACTCGGGCCATGGCAACGCCCTGCCATGTCCTGCCGTGTCCTGCCTCGTGCCATGGCCACGCCCTATTATATCCAAACGTGTCCTTACACGTTCCATGTCCTGACGCGTCGTGATGCATCCTGACTCGTGCCATGGCCACGCCCCTCCATGTCCTGTGACCACGTGACTCGTGTCACTTCAACGTCCTGACACGCGCAATGGCCATGTTCTGACACGTCTTGGCTCGTGAAATGGCCATGCCCTACCGTGTCCTTCGATGTTCTGACTCGTGCCATGGCCACGCCCTGCCATGTTCTGACGCGTCCTCACACGTGCCATGTCCTAACGCGTCCTGATGCGTCCCGACTCATGCCATGGCCACGCCCTGCCATGTCCTGCGACCTCCCAACTCGATTCATTGAAACGCCCTGCCATGTCCTGACGCGTCCTGACAGGTGACATGGCCATGCCCTGATGTGTCCTGAAACGTGCCATGGCCATGCCCTGATGTGTCCTAATACGTGCCATGGCCATATCCTGACGCTTTCTGATGCGTACCGACTCGTGCAATGGCCACACCCTGCGATGTCCTGACTCGTGCCATGGCAATGCCCTGCCATTTCGTGTCGCGTCCTGCCTCGTGCCATGGCCACGCCCTGCCATGTCCTAACGCGCATGGCACGTGCCATCTCTTGACGCATCCTGATACGTCCCGACTCGCACCATGGCCACGCCCTGCCATGTCCTGCGACCTCCGGACTCATTTCATGGCAACGCCATGCCATGTCCCATCGCGTCTTGACACGTGCCATGGCCATGTCCTGATACGTCCTGACACGTGTCGTGGCCATGTCCTGCGATGTCTTGACTCGTGCGACGGCCACACCCTACCATGACCTAACATGTCCTTACAAGTGCCATGTCATGACACGCCCTGACACGTCCTAATGCGTCTCGACTCGTGCCATGGCCACGCCCTGCCATGTTCTAACGCATCGTCACACGTGCCATGTCCTAACGCGTCCTGATGCGTCCCAACTCATGCCTTGGCCACGCCCTGCCATGTCCTGCAACCTCCCAACTCGATTCATTGAAACGCCCTGCCATGTCCTGACGCGTCCTGACAGGTGCCATGGCCATGCCCTGATGTGTCCTTACACGTGCCATGGCCATTTCCTGATGCGTCCTAATACGTGCCATGGCCATATCCTGACGCGTCCTAATGCGTACCGACTCGTGCCATGGCCATGCCCTGCGATGTCCTGACTCGTGCCATGGCACTGCCATGCCATTTCCTGCCGCGTCCTGCCTCGTGCCATGGCCACGCCCTGCCATGTCCTAATGCGTCATGGCATGTGCCATCTCTTGACGCGTCCTGAGACGTCCCTACTCGCACCATGGCCATGCCCTGCCATGTCCTGCAACCTCCCGACTCATGTCATGGCAACGCCATGCCATGTCCCGGTGCGTCTTGACACGTGCCATGGCCATGTCCTAATACGTCCTGACACGTGTCGTGGCCATGTCCTGCGATGTATTGACTCGTGCGACGGCCACGCACAACCATGTCCTAACATGTCCTTACACGTTCCATGTCATGACACGTCCTGACACGTCCTGATGCGTCTCGACTCGTGCCTTGGCCACGCCATGCCATGTCCTGTGACCTCCCGACTCGTGCCATGGTAACGCCATGCCATGTCCTACCGCGTCCTGCCTCGTCCCATCGCCACGCCCTGCCATGTCCTACCGCGTCATGACACGTGCCATCTCCTCACGCGTCCTGATGCGTCCTGACTCGCGCCATGGCCACGCCCTGCCATGTTCTGCGACCTCCCGACTCATGTCATGGCAACGCCATGCCATGTCCTGACGAGTCCTGACACGTGCCATGGCAATGTCCTGATGCGTAGTGACACGTGCCATGGCCATGTCCCGATGCATCGTGACACGTGCCATTGCCATGTCCTTATGCGTCCTGATACAGGCCATGGCCATATCCTAACGCGTCATGATGCGTCCGGACTCGTGCCATGGCCACGCACTGCCATGTTCTGCGACATCCTGACTCATGCCATGGCCACGTCCTGCCATGTCCTGACACGTCCTGACTCGTGCCATGGCAAAGCCCTACCATATCCTAACGTGTCCTTACACGTTCCATGTCTTGATGCGTCCTTATTCGTCCGGACTCGTGCCATGCCCACGCCCTTCCATATCCTGCGACCTCCTAACTCGTATCATGGCAACGCCCTTCCATGTCCTGACACATCCTGACACGCGCCATGGCCATGTCTTGATGTGTCCTTACACGTGCCATGGCCATGTCCTGCGACGTCTTGACTCGTGCCATGGTTGCACCCTACCATGTCATGCGACGTCCTGACTCGTGCCATGGCCACGCCCTGCCATGTCCTGCGACCTCCCGGCTCATGTCATGGCAATGCCATGCCATGTCCTGACGCGTCCTTATACGTGCCATGGCCATGTCCTGGTACGTCATGACACGTGTCGTGGCCATGTCCTACGATGTCTTGACTCGTGCCATGGCCACGCCCTACCATGTCCTTACATGTCCTTACACTTTCCATGTCCTGACGCGTTCTGATGCGTCCCACTCGTGCCATGGCCACGCCCTGCCATATCCTTCGACCTCCCAACTCGTGTCATGGCAACGCCCTGCTATGTCCTGACGCGTCCTGACACGTGCCTTGCCCATGTCCTGGTGCATCGTGACACGTGCCATGGCCATGTCCTTATACGTCCTGATACGGGCCATGGCCATATCCTATCGCGTTATGATGCGTCTGGACTCGTGCCATGGCCACGCACTGCCATGTCCTGCGACATCCTGACTCGTGCCATGGCCACGTCCTACCATGTCCTGACACGTCCTGACTCGTGCCATGGCCAAGCCCTACCATATCCTAACGTGTCCTTACACGTTCCATGTCTTGATTCGTCCTGATTCGTCCCGACTCGTGCCATGCCCACGCCCTTCCATGTCCTACGACCTCCTGACTCGTGTCATAGCAACGCCCTGCCATGTCCTGACACGTCCTGACACGCGCCATGGCCATGTCCTGATGCGTCCTTACACGTGCCATGGCCATGTCCTGCGACGTCTTGACTCGTGCCATGGCCGCATCCTACCATGTCCTGCGACGTCCTGACTCGTGCCATGGCCACGCCCTGCCATGTCCTGACGCGTCCTTGCACGTGCCATGTCCTGACGCGTCCTGATGCGTCTAGACTCATGCCATGGCCACGCCCATCTATGTCCTGCAACCTCCCAACTCGATTTATGGAAACGCCTTGCCATGTCCTGACGCGTCCTGACACGTGCCATGGCCATGTCTTGATGCTTCCTCACACGTGCCATGGCCATGTCCTGATGTCTCCTAATACGTGCCATGGCCATATCCTGACGCGTCCTGATGCGTCCTGACTCGTGCCATGGCCACGCCCTGCGATGTCCTGACTCGTGCCATGGCAACGCCCTGCCATGTCCTACCGCGTCCTGCCTCGTGCCATGGCCACGCCCTACCATATCCTAACGTGTCCTTACACGTTCCATGTCCAGACGCGTCGTGATGCATCCTAACTCGTGCCATGCCTACGCCCCTCCATGTCCTGCGACCTCGTGACTCGTGTCACTTCAACGCCCTGCCATGTCCTGACACGTCCTGACATGCGCCATGGCCATGTTCTGACACGTCTTGACTCGTGCAATGGCAATGCCCTACCGTGTCCTTCGACGTTCTGACTCGGGCCATGGCCACGCCCTGCCATGTTCTGACGCGTCCTCACACGTGCCATGTCCTAACGCGTCCTGATGCGTCCCGACTCATGCCATGGCCACGCCCTGCCATGTCCTGCAACCACCCAACTCGATTCATTGAAACGCCCTGCCATGTCATGACGAGTCCTGGCAGGTGCCATGGCCATGCCCTGATGTGTCCTGACACGTGCCATGGCCATGTCCTGATGCGTCCTAATACGTGCCATGGCCATATCCTGACGCGTCCTGATGCGTACCGACTCGTGCAATGGCCACGCCCTGTGTTGTCCTGACTCGTGCCATGGCAATGCCCTGCCATTTCGTGCCGTGTCCTGCCTCATGCCATGGCTACGCCCTGCCATGTCCAAACGCGCATGGCACGTGCCATCTCTTGACGCGTCCTGATACGTCCCGACTCGCACCATGGCCACGCCCTGCCATGTCCTGCGACCTCCCGACTCATGTCATAGCAACGCCATGCCATGTCCCGGCGCATCTTGACACGTGCCATGGCCATGTCCTGATGCGTCCTGACACGTCCCATGGCCATGTCCTGCGATGTCTTGACCGTGCCATGGCCACACCCTACCATGTCCTGCGACGTCCTGACTCGTTCCATGGCAACGCCCTGCTATGTCCTGACGCGTCCTCACACGTGCCATGTCCTGACGCGTCAAGCGTCTCGACTCATGCCATGGCCACGCGCTGCCATGTCCTGCAACTTCCCAACTCGATATATGGAAATGCCCTGCCATGTCCTGACACGTGCCATGGCCATGTCCTGATGCGTCTTCACACGTGCCATGGCCATGTCCTGATGCGTCCTGATACGTGCCATGGCCATATCTTGACGCGTCCTGATGCGTCACGACTCGTGCCAGGGCCACGAACTGCGATGTCCTGACTCGTACCATGGCAATGCCCTGCCATTTTCTGCTGCCACCTGCCTCGTGCCATGGCCACGCCCTGCCATGTCTCAACGCGCCATGACACGTGCCATCTCCTGCCGCGTCCTGCCTCGTGCCATGGCCACGCCTTGCCATGGCCATGTCCTGATACGTCCTGACACGTGTCGTGGCCATGTCCTACGATGTCTTGACTCGTGCCATGGCCACGCCCTACCATGTCCTAACATGTCCTTACACGTTCCATGTCCTGACGCGTTCTGATGCATCTCACTCGTGCCATGGCCACGCCCTGCCATATCCTTCGACCTCTCGACTCATGTCATGGCAATGCCCTTCTATGTCCTGACGCGTCCTGACACGTGCCTTGGCCATGTCCGGATGCATCGTGACACGTGCCATGGCCAAGTCCTTATGCGTCCTTATACGGGCCATGGCCATATCCTAACGCGTCATGATGCATCTGGACTCGTGCCATGGCCATGCACTGCCATGTCCTGCGACATCCTGACTCGTGCCATGGCCACGTCCTGCCATGTCCTAACACGCCCTGACTCGTGCCATGGCCAAGCCCTACGACATCCTAACGTGCTCTTACACGTTCCATGTCTTGATGCGTCCTGATTCGTCCCGACTCGTGCCATGCCCACGCCCTTCCATGTCCTGCGACCTCCTGACTCGTGTCATGGCAACGCCCTGCCATGTCCTGACACGTCCTGACACGCGCCATGGCCATGCCCTGATGCGTCCTGACACGTGCCATGGCCATGTCCTGCGACGTCTTAACTCGTTCCATGGCCACGCCCTACCATGTCCTGCGACGTCCTGACTCGTGCCATGGCCATGCCCTGCCATGTCCTAACGCGTCCTCACACGTGCCATGTCCTGACGAGTCCTGATGCGTCCCGACTCATGCCATGGCCACGCCTTGCCATGTCCTGCAACCTGCCAACTCGATTCATGGAAACGCCCTGCCATGTCCTGACGCGTCCTGACACGTGCCATGGCCATGTCCTGATGCGTCCTGACACGTGCCATGGCCATGTCCTGATGCGTCCTGATACGAGCCATGGCCATATCCTGACGCGTCCTGATGCGTCCCGACTCATGCCATGGCCACGCCCTGCGATGTCCTGACTCGTGCCATGGTAACGCCCTGCCATGTCCTACCGCGTCCTGCCTCGTCCCATCGCCACGCCCTGCCATGTCCTACCGCGTCATGACACGTGCCATCTCCTGACGCGTCCTGATGCGTCCCGACTCGCGCCATGGCCACGCCCTGCCATGTCCTGCGACCTCCCGACTCATGTCATGGCAACGCCATGCCATGTCCTGACGAGTCCTGACACGTGCCATGGCCATGTCCTGATGCGTCGTGACACGTGCCATGGCCATGTCCTGATGCATCGTGACACGTGCCATGGCCATGTCCTTATGCGTCCTGATACGGGCCATGGCCATATCCTGACGCGTCCTGATGCGTCCGGACTCGTGCCATGGCCACGCACTGCCATGTCCTGCGACATCCTGACTCGTGCCATGGCCACGTCCTGCCATGTCCTGACACGTCCTGACTCGTGCCATGGCCAAGCCCTACCAAATCCTAACGTGTCCTTACACGTTCCATGTCTTGATGCGTCCTGATTCGTCCGGACTCGTGCCATGCCCACGCCCTTCCATGTCCTGCGACCTCCTGACTCGTGTCATGGCAACGCCCTGCCATGTCCTGACACGTCCTGACACGCGCCATGGCCATGTCCTGATCCGTCCTTACACGTGCCATGGCCATGTCCTGCGACATCTTGACTCGTGCCATGGCCGCACCCTACCATGTCCTGCGACGTCCTGACTCGTGCCATGGCCACGCCCTGCCATGTCCTGACGCGTCCTCGCACGTGCCATGACTTGACGAGTCCTGATGCGTCCAGACCCATGCCATGGCCACGCCCATCTATGTCCTGCAACCTCCCAACTCGATTCATGGAAACGCCTTGCCATGTCCTGACACGTGCCATGGCCATGTCGTGATGCGTCCTGACACGTGCCATGGCCATGTCCTGGTGTGTCCTAATACGTGCCATGGCCATATCCTGACGCGTCGTGATGCATCTCGACTCGTGCCATGGCCACGCCTTGCGATGTCCTGACTCGTGCCATGGCAACGCTCTGTCATGTCCTGCCGTGTCCTGCCTCGTGCCATGGCCACGCCCTACCATATCCTAACGTGTCCTTACACGTTCCATGTCGTGACGCGTCGTGATGCGTCCTGACTCGTGCAATGCCCACGCCCCTCCATGTCCTGCGACCTCGTGACTCGTGTCACTTCAATGCCCTGCCATGTCCTGACACGTCCTAACACGCGCCATGGCCATTATCCAACACGTTTTGACTCGTGCAATGGCCATGCCCTACCGTGTCCTTCGACGTTCTGACTCGTGCCATGTCCATGCCCTGCCATGTTCTGACGCGTCCTCACACGTGCCATGTCCTAACGCGTCCTGATGCGTCCTGACTCATGCCATGACCACGCCCTGCCATGTCCTGCAACCTCCCAACTCGATTCATTAAAACGCCCTGCCATGTCCTGACGCGTCCTGACAGGTGCCATGGCCATGTCCTAATGTGTCCTGACATGTCCTGACATGTGCCATGGCCATGTCGTGATGCGTCCTAATACGTGCCATGGCCATATCCTGACGCGTCTTGATGCGTACCGACTCGTGCCATGGCCACGCCCTGCGATGTCCGGACTCGTGCCATGGCAATGCCCTGCCATTTCCTGCCACGTGCCATGGCCACGCCCTGCCATTTCCTAACGCGTCATGGCACGTGCCATCTCTTGACGCGTCCTGATACCAACTCGCGCCATGGCCACGCCCTGCCGTGTCCTGCGACCTCCCGACTCATGTCATGGCAACGCCATGCTATGTCCTGGCGCGTCTTGACACGTGCCATGGCCATGTCCTGATACGTCTTGACACGTGTCGTGGCCATGTCCTGCGATGTCTTGACTCATGCGACGGCCACGCCCTACCATGTCCTAACATGTCCTTACACGTGTCATGTCATGACACGTCCTGACACGTCGTGATGCGTCTCGACTCGTGCCATGGCCACGCCCTTCCATGTCCTGCGACCTCCCGACTCGTGTCATGGCAACGCCCTGCTATGTTCTGACGCGTCCTGACATGCGCCATGGCCACGTCTTGATGCGTCCGGACTCGTGCCATGGCCACACACAGCCACGTCCTGCTACGGTTTGACTCGTGCCATGGCCACGTCCTACCATGTCCTGACGCGTCCTGACTTGTGCCATGGCCACGCCCTATCATATCCTAACGTGTCCTTACACGTTCCATGTCCTGACGCGTCCTGATGCGTCCCGACTTGTGCCATGCAAATGCCCTTCCATGTCCTGCGACCTCCTGACTCGTGTCATGGCAACGCCCATCCATGTCCCTACACATCCTAACACGCGCCATGGCCATGTCCTGATGCGTCCTTACACGTCCCATGGCCATGTCCTGCGACGTCTTGACTCGTGCCATGGACACACCCTACCATGTCCTGCGACGTCCTGACTCGTGCCATGGCAACGGCCTTCTATGTCCTGACGCGCCCTCATACGTGCCATGTCCTGACGCGTCCTGCGTCTCGAATCATGCCATGGCCACGCCCTGCCATGTCCTGCAACTTCCCAACTCGATACATGGAAATGCCCTGCCATGTCGTGACACATGCCATGGCCATGTCCTGATGCGTCTTCACACGTGCCATGGCCATGTCCTGATGCATCCTGATACGTGCCATGGCCATATCCTGACGCGTCCTGATGCGTCCCGACTCGTGCCATGGCCACGACCTGCGATGTCCTGACTCGTACCATGGCAATGCCCTGCAATTTCCTGCTGCCACCTGCCTCGTGCCATGGCCACACCCTGCCATATCCTAACGCATCATGACACGTGCCATCTCCTGCCGCGTCCTGCCTCGTGCCATGGCCACGCCCTGCCATGGCCATTTCCTGATACGTCCTGACACGTGTTCTGGCCATGTCCTATGATGTCTTGACTCGTTCCGTGGCCACGCCCTACCATATCCTAACATGTCCTTACACTTTCCATGTCCTGACACGTTCTGATGCATCCCACTCGTGCCATGGCCACGCCCTGCCATATCTTTCGACCTCCCGACTCATGTCATGGCAACGCCTAGCTATGTCCTGACGCGTCCTGACACGTGCCTTGGCCATGTCCTGATGCATCGTGACATGTGCCATGGCCATGTCCTGATGCGTCCTGATGCGAGCCATGGCCATATCCTGATGCGTACTGATGCGTCCCGACTCATGCCATGGCCACGCCCTGCGATGTCCTGACTCGTGCCATGGTAACGCCATGCCATGTCCTACCGCGTCCTGCCTCGTCCCATCGCCACGCCCTGCCATGTCTTGCCGCGTCATGACACGTGCCATCTCCTGACGCGTCCTGATGCGTCTTGACTCGCGCCATGGCCACGCCCTGCCATGTCCTGATGCGTCGTGACACGTGCCATGGCCATGTCCTGATGCATCGTGACACGTGCCATGGCCATGTCCTTATGCGTCCTGATACGGGCCATGGCCATATCCTAACGCGTCATGATGCGTCCGGACTCGTGCCATGGCCACGCACTGCCATGTCCTGCGACATCCTGACTCGTGCCATGGCCACGTCCTGCCATGTCCTGACACGTCCTGACTCGTGCCATGGCCAAGCCCTACCATATCCTAACGTGTCCTTACACGTTCCATGTCTTGATGCGTCCTGATTCGTCCCGACTCGTGCCATGCCCACGCCCTTCCATGTCCTGCGACCTCCTGACTCGTGTCATGGCAACGCCCTGCCATGTCCTGACACGTCCTGACACGCGCCATGGCCATGTCCTGATGCGTCCTGACACGTGCCATGGCCATGTCCTGCGACGTCTTGACTCGTGCCATGGCAACGCCGTGCCATGTCCTGTGATGTCCTGACTCTTGCTATGGCCACGCCCTGCCATGTCCTGACGCGTCCTCACACGTGCCATGTCCTGACGCATCCTGATGCGTCCCGACTCATGCCATGGCCACGCCCTGCCATGTCCTGCAACCTCCCAACTCGATTCATGGAAACGCCTTGCCATGTCCTGACGCGTCCTGACACGTGCCATGGCCATGTCCTGATGCGTCCTGACACGTGCCATGGCCATGTCCTGATGCGTCCTGATACGTGCCATGGCCATATCCTGACGCGTCCTGATGCGTCCCGACTCGTGCCATGGCCACGCCCTGCGATGTCCTGACTCGTGCCATGGCAATGCCCTGCCATGTCCTGCCGCGTCCTGCCTCGTGCCATGGCCACGCCCTACCATATCCTGACGTGTCCTTACACGTTCCATGTTCTGACGCGACCTGATGCGTCCCAACTCGTTCCATGCCCACGCCCCTCCATGTCCTGCGACCTCGTGACTCGTGTCATGGAAACGCCATGCCATGTCCTGACACGTCCTCACACGCGCCATGGCCATGTTCTGACACGTCTTGACTCGTGCCATGGCCACGCCCTACCGTGTCCTTCGACGTTCTGACTCGTGCCATGGCCACGCCCTGCCATGTTCTGACGCGTCCTCACACGTGCCATGTCCTAACGCGTCCTGATGCGTCCCGACTCATGCCATGGCCACGCCCTGCCATGTCCTGCAACCTCCCAACTCGATTCATGAAAATGCTTTGCCATGTCCTGACGCGTCCTGACAGGTGCCATGGCCATGTCCTGATGTGTCCTGACACGTGCCATGGCCATGTCCTGATGCGTCCTAATACGTGCCATGCCCATATCCTGACGCGTCCTGATGCGTCCCGACTTGTGCCATGGCCACGCCCTGCGATGTCCTGACTCGTGCCATGGCAATGCCCTGCCATTTCTTGCCGCGTCCTGCCTCGTGCCATGGCCACGCCCTGCCATGTCCTAACGCGTCATGGCACGTGCCATCTCTTGACGCGTCCTGATACGTCCCGACTCGCGCCATGGCCACGCCCTGCAATGTCCTGCGACCTCCCGACTCATGTCATGGCAACGCCATGCCATGTCCTGGCGCGTCTTGACACGTGCCATGGCCATGTCCTGATACGTCCTGACACGTGTCGTGGCCATGTCCTGCGATGTCTTGACTCGTGCCACGGCCACGCCCTACCATGTCCTAACATGTCCTTACACGTGCCATGTCCTGACACGTCCTGATGCGTCTCGACTCGTGCCATGGCCACGCCCTGCCATGTCCTGCGACCTCCCGACTCGTGTCATGGCAACGCCCTGCCATGTCCTGACGCGTCCTGACACGTGCCATGGCCATGTCTTGATGCGTCCGGACTTGTGCCATGGCCACGCACTGCCATGTCCTGCTACGTCTTGACTCGTGCCATGGCCACGTCCTGCCATGTCCTGACGCGTCCTGACTCGTGCCATGGCCACGCCCTATCATATCCTAACGTGTCCTTACACGTTCCATGTCCTGACGCGTCCTGATACATCCCGACTCGTGCCATGCAAACGCCCTTCCATGTCCTGCGACCTCCTGACTCGTGTCATGGCAACGCCCTACCATGTCCTGACACGTCCTGACACGCGCCATGGCCATGTCCTGATGCGTCCTGACACGTGCCATGGCCATGTCCTGCGACGTCTTGACTCGTGCCATGGCCACACCCTACCATGTCCTGCGACGTCCTGACTCGTGCCATGGCCACGCCCTGCTATGTCCTGACGCGTCCTCACACGTGCCATGTCCTGACGCGTCCTGATGCGTCTCGACTCATGCCATGGCCACGCCCTGCCATGTCCTGCAACCTCCCAACTCGATTCATGGAAATGCCCTGCCATGTCCTGACACGTGCCATGGCCATGTCTTGATGCGTCTTCACACGTGCTATGGCCATGTCCTGATGCGTCCTGATACGTGCCATGGCCATATCCTGACGCGTCCTGATGCGTCCCGACTCGTGCCATGGCCACGACTTGCGATGTCCTGACTCGTACCATGGAAATGCCCTGCCATTTCCTGCAGCCACCTGCCTCGTGCCATGGCCACGCCCTGCCATGTCCTAACGCGTCATGACACGTGCCATCTCCTGCCGCGTCCTGCCTCGTGCCATGGCCACGCCCTGCCATGTCTGAACGCGTCATGACACGTGCCATCTCTTGACACGTCCTGATGCGTCCTGTCTCGCGCCATGGTTACGCCCTGCCATCTCCTGCGACCTCCCGACTCATGTCATGGCAACGCCATGCCATGTCCTGACGCGTCCTGACACGTGCCATGGCCATGTCCTGATACGTCCTGACACGTGTCGTGGCCATGTCCTACGATGTCTTGACTCGTGCCATGGCCACGCCCTACCATGTCCTACCATGTCCTTACACGTGCCATGTCCTGACGCGTCCTGATGCGTCCCCACTCGTGCCATGGCCACGCCCTGCCATATCCTTCGACCTCCCGACACATGTCATGGCAACGCCCTGCTATGTCCTGACGCGTCCTGACACGTGCCTTGGCCATGTCCTGATGCATCGTGACACGTGCCATGGCCATGTCCTTATGCGTCCTGATACGGGCCATGGCCATATCCTAACGCGTCCTGATGCGTGCGGACCGTGCCATGGCCACGCACTGCCATCTCCTGCGACATCCTGACTCGTGCCATGGCCACGTCCTGCCATGTGCTGACACGTCCTGACTCGTGCCATGGCCAAGCCCTACCATATCTTAACGTGTCCTTACACGTTCCATGTCTTGATGCGTCCTGATTCGTCCCGACTCGTGCCATGCCCACGCCCTTCCATGTCCTGCGACCTCCTGACTCGTGTCATGGCAACGCCCTGCCATGTCCTGACACGTCCTGACCACACCATGGCCATGCCCTGATGTGTCCTGACACATGCCATGGCCATGTCCTGTGACGTCTTAACTCGTTCCATGGCCACGCCCTACCATGTCCTGCGATGTCCTGACTCGTGCCATGGCCATGCCCTGCCATGTCCTAACGCGTCCTTACACGTGCCATGTCGTGACGAGTCCTGATGCGTCCCGACTCATGCCATGGCCACGCCTTGCCATGTCCTGCAACCTGCCAACTCGATTCATGGAAACGCTTTGCCATGTCCTGACGCGTCCTGTCACGTGCCATGGCCATGTCCCGATGCATCCTGACACGTGCCATGGCCATGTCCTGATGCGTCTTGATACGTACCATGGCCATATCCTGACACGTCCTGATGCGTCCCGACTCATTCCATGGCCACACCCTGCGATGTCTTGACTCGTGCCATGGTAACGCCCTGCCTGTCCTACCGCGTCCTGCCTCGCTCCATCGCCACGCCTTACCATGTCCTACCGCGTCATGACACGTGCCATCTCCTGACGCGTCCTGATGCGTCCCGACTCGCGCCATGGCCACGCCCTGCCATGTCCTGCGACCTCCCGACTCATGTCATGGCAACGCCATGCCATGTCCTGACGAGTCCTGACACGTGCCATGGCCATGTCCTGATGCGTCGTGACACGTGCCATGGCCATGTCCTGATGCATCGTGACACGTGCCATGGCCATGTCCTTATGCGTCCTGATACGGGCCATGGCCATATCCTGACGCGTCCTGATGCGTCCGGACTCGTGCCATGGCCACGCACTGCCATGTCCTGCGACGCCTTGACTCGTGCCATGGCCACGTCCTGCCATGTCCTTACGCGCCCGACTCGTGCCATGCCCATGCCCTTCCATGTCCTGCGACCTCCCAACTCGATTCATGGAAACGCCCTGCCATGTCCTGACGCGTCCTGACACGTGCCATGGCCATGTCCTGATGCGTCCTGACACGTGCCATGGCCATGTCCTGATGCGTCCTCATACGTGCCATGGCCATCGCCTGACGCGTCCTGATGCGTCCCGACTCGCGCCATGGCCATGCCCTGCCATGTCCTGCGACCTCCCGACTCATGTCATGGCAGCTCCATGCCATGTCCTGACGCGTCCTGACACGTGCCATGGCCATGTCCTGATACGTCCTGACACGTGTCGTGGCCATGTGATGCGACGTCTTGACTCGTGTCATCGCCACGCCCTGCCATGTCCTGCGACATCCTGACTCTTGCCATGGCCACGCGCTGCCATGTCGTGCGACTTCCCAACTCGTGTCATGGCAACGCCCTGCCATGTCCTGACGCGTCCTAACACGTGCCATGGCCATGTCCTGATGCGTCCTGACACGTGCCATGGCCATGTCATGATGCGTCCTGCGACCTCCCGACTCATGTCATGGCAACGCCATGCCATGTCCTGATCCGTCCTGACACGTGCCATGGCCATGTCCTGATACGTCCTGACACGTGTCGTGGCCATGTCCTGCGATGTCTTGACTCGTGCCATGGCCACGCCCTACCATGTCCTAATGTGTCCTTACACGTGCCATGTCCTGACGCGTCCTGATGCGTCCCGACTCATGCGACCTCCCGACTCGTGTTATGGCAACGCCCTGCCATGTCCTGACGCGTCTTGACACGTGCAATGGCATGTCCTGATGCGTCGTGACACGTGCCATGGCCATGTCCTGATGCATCGTGGCACGTGCCATGGCCATGTTCTTATGCGTCCTGATACGGGCCATGGCCATATCCTGATGCGTCATGATGCGTCCGGACTCGTGCCATAGCCATGCACTGCCATGTCCTACGACATCTTGAGTTGTGCCATGGCCACGTCTTGCCATGTCCTGACGCGCCTGACTCGTGCCATGGCCACGCCCTACCATATCCTAAAGTGTCCTTACACGTTCCACGTCCTGACGCGTCCTGATGCGTCCCGACTCGTGCCATGCCCACGCCCTTCCATGTCCTGCGACCTCCTGACTCGTGTCATGGCAACGCCCTGCCATGTCCTGACACGTCCTGACACGCGCCATGGCCATGTCCTGATGCGTCCTGACACGTGCCATGGCCATGTCCTGCGACGTCTTGACTCGTGCCATGGCCACGCCTTACCATGTCTTGCGACGTCCTGACTCGTGCCATGGCCACGCCCTGCCATGTCCTGACGCGTCCTCACACGTGCCATGTCCTGACGCGTCCTGATGCGTCCCGACTCATGCCATGGCCACGCCCTGCCATGTCCTGCAACCTCCCAACTCGATTCATGGAAACGCCCTGCCATGTCCTGACGCGTCCTGACACGTGCCATGGCCATGTCCTGATGCGTCCTGACACGTGCCATGGCCATGTCCTGATGCGTCCTGATACGTGCCATGGCCATATCCTGACGCGTCCTGATGCGTCCCGACTCGTGCCATGGCCACGCCCTGCGATGTCCTGACTCGTGCCATGGCAACGCCCTGCCATGTCCTGCCGTGTCCTGCCTCGTGCCATGGCCACGCCCTACCATATCCAAACGTGTCCTTACACGTTCCATGTCCTGACGCGTGCTGATGCGTCCCGACTCGTGCCATGCCCATGCCCTTCCATGTCTTGCGACCTCCTGACTCGTGTCATGGCAACGCCCTGCCATGTGCTGACACGTCATGACACGCGCCATGGCCATGTGCTGATTCGTCCTAACACGTGCCATGGCCATGTCCTGCGACGTCTTGACTCGTGCCATGGCCACACCCTACCATGTCCTGCGACGTCCTGACTCGTGCCATGGCCACGCCCTGCCATGTCCTGACGCGTCCTCACACGTGCCATGTCCTGACGCGTCCTGATGCGTCCCGACTCATGCCATGGCCACGCCCTGCCATGTCCTGCAACCTCCCAACTCGATTCATGGAAACGCCTTGCCATGTCCTGACGCGTCCTGACACGTGCCATGGCCATGTCCTGATGCGTCCTCACACGTGCCATGGCCATGTCCTGATGCGTCCTGATACGTGCCATGGCCATATCCTGACGCGTCCTGATGCGTCCCGACTCGTGCCATGGCCACGCCCTGCGATGTCCTGACTCGTGCCATGGCAACGCCCTGCCATGTCCTGCCGCGTCCTGCCTCGTGCCATGGCCACGCCCTACCATATCCTAACGTGTCCTTACACGTTCCATGTCCTGACGCGTCCTGATGCGTCCCGACTCGTGCCATGCCCACGCCCCTCCATGTCCTGCGACCTCGTGACTCGTGTCATGGCAACGCCCTGCCATGTCCTGACACGTCCTGACACGCGCCATGGCCATGTTCTGACACGTCTTGACTCGTGCCATGGCCACGCCCTACCGTGTCCTTCGACGTTCTGACTCGTGCCATGGCCACGCCCTGCCATGTTCTGACGCGTCCTCACACGTGCCATGTCCTAACGCGTCCTGATGCGTCCCGACTCATGCCATGGCCACGCCCTGCCATGTCCTGCAACCTCCCAACTCGATTCATGGAAACGCCCTGCCATGTCCTGACGCGTCCTGACAGGTGCCATGGCCATGTCCTGATGCGTCCAAACACGTGCCATGGCCATGTCCTGATGCGTCCTGATACGTGCCATGGCCATATCCTGACGCGTCCTGATGCGTCCCGACTCGTGCCATGCCCACACCCTTTGATGTCCTGACTCGTTCCATGGCAATGACCTGCCATTTACTGCCGCGTCCTGCCTCGTGCCATGGCCACGTCCTGCCATGTCCTAACACGTCATGACACGTGCCATCTCCTGACGCGTCTTGATGCGTCCCGACTCGCGCCATGGCCACGCCCTGCCATGTCCTGCGACCTCCCGACTCATGTCATGGCAACGCCATGCCATGTCGTGATGCGTCCTGACACGTGCCATGGCCATTCCTGATACGTCCTGACACGTGTCGTGGCCATATCGTGCGATGTCTTGACTCGTGCCATAGCCACGCCCTACCATGTCCTAACTTTTCCTTACACGTGCCATGTCCTAACGCGTCCTGATGCGTCTCGACTCGTGCCATGGCCACGCCCTGCCATGTCCTGCGACCTCTCGACTAGTTTTCATGGCAACGCCCTGCCATGACATGATGCGTCCTGACATGTGCCATGGCCATGTCTTGATGCGTCCGGACTCGTGCCATGGCCACGCACTGCCATATTCTGCAACGTCTTGACTCGTGCCATGGCCATGTCCTGCCATGTCCTGACGCGTCCTGACTCGTGCCATGGCCACGCCCTATCATATCCTAACGTGTCCTTACACGTTCCATGTCCTGACGCGTCCTGATGCGTCCCGACTCGTGCCATGCAAACGCTCTTCCATGTCCTGCGACCTCCTGACTCGGGTCATGGCAACGCCCAACCATGTCCTGACACGTCCTGACACGCGCCATGGCCATGTCCTGCGACGTCTTGACTCGTGCCATGGCCACACCCTACCATGTCCTACGACGTCCTAACGCGTCATGACACGTGCCATCTCCTGCCTCGTCCTGCCTCGTGCGACCTCCTGAATCATGTCATCGCAACGACATGCCATGTCCTGGCGCGTCTTGACACGTTCTATGGCCGTGTCCTGATACGTCCTGACACGTGTCGTGGCCATGTCCTGCGATGTCTTGACTCGTGCCACGGCCACGCCCTACCATGTCCTATCATGTCCTTACACGTGCCATGTCCTGACACGTCCTTATGCGTCTCGACTCGTGCCATGGCCACGCCCTGCCATGTCCTGCGGCCTCCCGACTCGTGTCATGGCAACGCCCTGCCATGACATGACGCATCCTGACATGTGCCATGGCCATGTCTTGATGTGTCCGGACTCGTGCCATGGCCACGCACTGCCATGTTCTGCTACGTCTTGACTCGTGCCATGGCCACGTCCTGCCATGTCCTAACGCGTCCTGACTCGTGCCATGGCCACGCCTTACCATATCCTTACGTGTCCTTACACGTGGCATGTCCTGACGCATCCTGATGCGTCCCGACTCATGCCATGGTCACGCCCTGCTATGTCTTGCGACCTCCAGACTCGTGTCATGGCAACGCCTTACCATGTCCTGACGTGTCCTGACACGCGCCATGGCCATGTCCTGATGCGTCTTGACACGTGCCAAGGCCATGTCCTGCGACGTCTTGACTCGTGCCATGGCCACGCCGTGCCATGTCCTGTGACGTCCTGACTCTTGCCATGGCCACGCCCTGCCATGTCCTGACGCGTCCTCACACGTGCCATGTCCTGACGCATCCTGATGCGTCCCGACTCATGCCATGGCCACGCCTTGCGATGTCCTGCGACCTCACAACTCGATTCATGATAATGCCCTGCCATGTCCTGACACGTGCCATAGCCATGTCCTGATGCGTCCTGACACGTGCCATGGCCATGTCCTGCGACGTCTTGACTCGTGCCATGGCCACACCCTACCATGTCCCGCGACGTCCTGACTCGTGCCATGGCCACGCCCTGCTATGTCCTGACGCGTCCTCACACGTGCCATGTCCTGACGCGTCCTGATGCGTCTCGACTCATGCCATGGCCACGCCCTGCCATGTCCTGCAACCTCCCAACTCGATTCATGGAAATGCCCTGCCATGTCCTGACACGTGCCATAGCCATGTCCTGATGCGTCTTCACACGTGCCATGGCCATGTCCTGATGCGTCTTCACACGTGCCATGGCCATGTCCTGATGCGTCCCGACTCGTGCCACTGCCACGACCTGTGATGTCCTGACTTGCACCATGGCAATGCCCTGCCATTTCCTGCTGCCACATGCCTCGTGCCATGGCCACGCCCTGCCTTGTCCAAACGCGTCGTGACACGTGCCATCTCTTAGCGCGTCCTGCCTCGTGCCATGACCACGCCCTGCCTTGTCCTAACGCGTCATGACACGTGCCATCTCCTGACGCATCCTGATGCGTCCCGACTCGCGCCATGGTTACGCCCTGCCATGTCCTGCGACCTCCCGACTCATGTCATGGCAACGCCATGCCATGTCCTGACGCGTCCTGACACGTGCCATGGCCATGTCCTGATACGTCCTGACACGTGTCGTGGCCATGTCCTACGATGTCTTGACTCGTGCCATGGCCACGCCCTACCATGTCCTAACATGTCCTTACACGTTCCATGTCCTGACGCGTCCTGATGCGTCCCCACTCGTGCCATGGCCACGCCCTGCCATATCCTTCGACCTCCCGACTCGTGTCATGGCAACGCCCTGCTATGTCCTGACGCGTCCTGACACGTGCCTTGGCCATGTCCTGATGCATCATGACACGTGCCATGGCCATGTCCTTATGCATCCTGATACGGGCCATGGCCATATCCTAACGCGTCATGATGCGTCCGGACTCATGCCACGGCCACGCACTGCCATGTCCTGCGACATCCTAACTCGTGCCATGGCCACGTCCTGCCATGTCCTGATACGTCCTGACTCATGCCATGGCCAAGCCCTACCATATCCTAACGTGTCCTTACACGTTCCATGTCTTGATGCATCCTGCTTCGTCCCGACTCATTCCATGCCCACGCCCTTCCATGTCCTGCGACCTCCTGACTCGTGTCATGGCAACGCTCTGCCATGTCCTGACACGTCCTGAAACGCGCCATGGCCATGCCCTGATGCGTCCTGACACGTGCCATGGCCATGTCCTGCGACATCTTAACTCGTACAATGGCCAAGCCCTACCATGTCCTGCAACGTCCTGACTCGTGCCATGGCCATGCCCTGCCATGTCCTAACGCATCCTCACACGTGCATGTCCTGACGAGTCCTGATGCATCCCGACTCATGCCATGGCCATGCCTTGCCATGTCCTGCAACCTGCCAACTCGATTCATGGAAATGCCGTGCCATGTCCTGACGCGTCCTGACACGTGCCATGGCCATGTTCTGATACGTCCTGACACGTGGCATGGCCATGTCCTAATGCATCGTTACACGTGCCATGGCCATGTCCTTATGCGTCATGATACGGGCCATGGCCATATCCTGACACGTCCTGATGCGTCCAGACTCGTGCCATGGCCACGCACTGCCATGTCCTGCGACGTCTTGTCTCGTGCCATGGCGACGTCCTGCCATGTCCTTACGCGCCCGACTCGTGCCATGCCCATTCCCTTCTATGTCCTGCGACCTCCCAACTCGATTCATGGAAAAGCCCTGCCACGTCCTGACACGTGGCATGGCCATGTCCTTATGCGTCCTGACACGTGCCATGGCCATGTCCTCATGCGTCCCGATACGTGCCATGGCCATCGCTTGACGCGTCCTGATGCGTCCCAACTCGCGCCATGGCCACGCCCTGCCATGTCCTGCGACCTCCCGACTCATGTCATGGCAGCGCCATGCCATGTCCTGACGCGTCCTGACACATGCCATGACCATGTCCTGATACGTCCTGACACGTGTCGTGGCCATGTCATACGACGTCTTGACTCGTGCCGTGGCCACGCCCTGCCATGTCCTGCGACGTCCTGACTCTTGCCATGGCCATGCCCTGCAATGTCTTGACGCGTCTGCACACGTGCCATGTCCTGACGCGTCCCAACTCATGCCATGGCCATGCGCTGACATGTCGTGCGACTTCCCAACTCGTGTCATGGCAACGCCCTGCCATGTCCTGACACGTCCTGAAATGTGCCATGGCCTTGCCCTGATGCGTCCTGACACGTGCCATGGCCATGTCCTCCGACGTCTTAACTCGTACCATGGCCACGCCCTACCATATCCTGCGACGTCCTGACTCCTGCCATGGCCATGCCCTAACGCGTCCTCACACGTGCATGTCCTGACGA
>JAXGFW010000073.1:0-142484 GCA_034376525.1 Nicotiana benthamiana | reverse complement strand
ATATTGATTTAGCTATTATCGGTATCGGACGGTTTATCGGCCAATTTGAATCTGTATTACAGAAGCTTATTTTGGCAACATACTGATACAATTGTACAAACACACAACCATACTGTGATACAGTCTACACATACGGTAATCTGCACATTCTACAAACATACTGATACAAAGCAACAAATTATGACAGCCTATTTGTCTTAAGAAGACTTCAAAATTTTATTACAAATTCATTAGGCGATGTTATTAGACATGATTTTCTAGCAACAAATGCCTTGAATCTTGATCTGGGAAAAAAATGGTAAAGAGAAAACGTAGACGAGTTGGCTCGAGTGTCAGTAAGCTTTATGCTTTGATGATAACAACAATCAACAAAGTAGTACTTCAGCTAATTAAATAGCTTTCAAACAATTTGAGTGTATCTCAATGTATCATCAAGTCATCCTTTGAACTTTGACTTGAGTACACTTTGAGTAAGCATAAAGTCCGTTATCCATTCGAAGTATATCATCTCCAAACCATGTGTAGCTTGTGTAAACACGAAACATAGGACTGGCAACCAGGAAACCTGAGGCGAAATAAAAATATAAAAGATAAAGATAACAAAAAATATAGTGAGGCAATAAAAGAAATGCCAAGATTAATACATGCAATATTTTCACATATATTTGGAGTTAATGAACTCCTAAATGAATCAAGAAGACGTCCTCCCGTACAAAACACACATTCAGATGCCACAGTTAAAATCAGAACAGCTAATACATCATGAGCCATCTTCGCAAGAACAGAAAATCTAGCTGAGTTCAATTTCCACCAGAGAAGAACATCAAATTCTTTAGTATCATCCTCAGTTTCTTCAGCAAAATATTTATGTAACTATGTTCTAGTATCCACACCTCTACTCACTGTTTAATATTTTTTTAGATCTGCATGAATGATTCTAAAAGTCCTGTTTTGGGTGCTTACTTGACTGCTAGAAAACCCAGAAGTAGAATTACCAATGAAGAGCAATCTGAAAATGAAACTAGCACAATATCTTTTAAGCAGGACTTTACATAGTCACAAAATAATAAAGTCATGTACTTCTTCACTTTTACTTGTATAGTTGCCCTGGATCTTCACCAAACATCTTTACAAATGCATAGTCAACTTATTCAAGCTTGTAATGTGTATCCAAAATACTTGAGATGAAAATTATCTTATTCATTTTCCTGGATCACCAATACTTATCAAACTTTTCTTTCTTGTTTGTCATTTCACTTAAAACTATATCTTTATTTTCTATCAATTGCTTCAAATAAACAACAACCATGAGAATTTCAAGAAAATGAATTTTTGATGTAACATAACGTGATCTAGATATTTTCAAAGTAAGAAGATAGAAGATTTGAAAAACTTTGTAATTCTTTTTACATTCTCCCAATCACTACTCAAAAGTTCACCTGTAAATTCCAACTTCAATAGAAGAATGTTCAAGATAATGTCTTAGGACAATTTCACTAGAAGCATAATGTGAAAATACACTTTCAAATTCAACAGCCTTACGCAACATCAAGTAGGTGAAATTCCACCTAATTGGAATATCCAAGCATAAAGTTTTTTTTTACAATTGAGTTGTTCATCATCAAAACATTCTTGAAACCTTTCCAACCTCGCAAGAGACTGCCTAACATATCTCACTGCATGCCTAACACTTTCAATAGATACTGAAGATTTTTTTAAACCATCCTAGACCACAAGATTCATGATGTGAGCCATACATCTCACGCGAATGTGATTACTGTTCATCAAATTAGTTTCTATTTTTGTTAATGTCACGACCCAAACCTGGTCGCGATGGCACCCAGCCCTAATGCTAGGTAAGCCTGACCAACAATCGCTTCCAACGTAACATTTAAGTCTCAAACTGAGAATTTAACAAAATAATAATTCTAGAATCTTAATAATGTGATATAGGTAAATACGGAAATCGAAGGCACACCCATATGATTTGGGGATCACGAATCTAGAGCCTCTAAATAATACTGAGTAATAATAATAGTATCTGAATACCAGAACCAAAATCTGGAAAAGTATATAATAATAATAAAATGAAGAAATAATGAAGAGCAGCCAGGTCCTGCGAACGTCATGCACCTACCTCAACGACTCTGAAAATATCTCTGGAAACTACGAGAATCATCTAAGCCTAAGTTAAAATAAAACTTCCGAAACTCGCATTTCTCCAAAACCCGACCTAAACACCTCCGAATGATTTGAAAATTTGCACACATATCAAAAATCACCTAAAGGAGCTACTGCAACTGTCAGAATTTCATTCCGACTCCTGGATCAAAATATCATCTATCAACTGGACTTTCGCCAAATTCTAACTTAGCCAATTCAAGCGTAATTCTACACCGGACCTCCAAATTCAATTCCAATTTCACTACTAAGTCACAAATCACCATAAGAAACAAGTCGAATCATCGAAAGTGCATTCCGAGCCCTCTAACTCATAAGTCAATGTTCAGTTGACTTTTCCAAACTAACTTTCTCTTAAAGAGATTAATTGTCTCATTTCTATCCCAACTCCATGCGAATTACTTCAAAATCTCCAAATATATATATTGAAACATATAACAGCATAAAACGGGGAAAGCTGGTCAGTAATACATGGGACGATGGGTCAGGTCGTTACAGTTAATTGCTTAGACAATTTTTTACTGTTACATCGTTTGAGCTTGCATTATCAACTATGACAATGAAGATCTTATTTATCCCCCACTCACGTAAGTACATACCAATACCAATTGCCGTATTTTCGCCTTTATGGCTAATAATAGAACAAAAATTAATTATTCACTTATGCATATTTCATTCACTATCAATCCAACAGGCAATGATATACATGTAATTGATTCTTTGTGTAGAAGTCCAAGTATAAGTGGCAATACATACTCCCTATATTCCAATTTATGTGAGCCTGTTTGATTGGGCACAGAGTTTAAGAAAAAATAATGACTTTTGAAATTTGTGGTCATAAATAAGTAAAAAATGAGACCAGAGTATTTATGTGGTTATAAAAGCTTCTAATTAAGGATAGAATTATAAGTTTAAGCTAAACTATTACCAAATTTAAAAAAGGGGTCATTTTTTTGGAACAGACAAAAAAGAAAATAGGTTCACATAAACTGGAATATATGGAGTACCATTTATTTTGTTTCTATATAGAACTCTTCAACTTTTGCTTTTCTTCATTAAAAAAATCAAAACAATCCCTAATTACAGTACGACGGGAAGGAATCCTAAAATAAAATTATGCTACTTTCATAAGATCTCTAAAACCTTCTTTCTCAACAAAGCTGAAAGAAGCTCATCACATATTACCATACAACATAACGCCTTCCTACACTCTTCTTGATCATATTTTCAAATAACAATAGCTATGTCACCATGGCACTTCAATTTGATTGTTTTTATCAACAATAACATGACGTTTAGGACAATTAAATACATGAAAAAAGTGTCTGCGCACTGTCTTTTGTCTTAAACCAATACTCACAAAAGCAATAATCACATTTTTCGTTTGTACTCCTTTCGGAAGTAATAATTTCTGTAATATGATCCTACGCAACTGAACTTTTTTTTCTCTTTTTTTGGTTATATTTGACTTCATAGTTTCAGCTTGACTTATTGCATTTGAATGAGGAGTCTCATTTTCACCCATCACCTTGTTACTTTGTATATTTTCAGACATACTATGGGTCACTGCATCAATAAAGAAAAGGAATGAATACGAATGATTAAAAAACTACAATCTTTTTGATCATTTAGAACTGAATCAAAATTGAATTAGATTATAAATTTATTTTCTTACAAAGTATGACGAGAAAAATGGCATTCTTTTGTCATGGAATTCCTCTTTCAATCCCCAAAATAATTTTAACATTTTCCTATATTTTTGACATTAATTTGGCCTATTTTATCAATAACAGAACTAAATATTGGACCATCAAGTAAAGATCCGAAAAGGAGAAGAAAGAAACTTATTGTTTGCTGCTCTGGCTGTGGCCATATTTACAAGTCTTTAATAGTATATACTTATCATGAAGGTCGGGACAGGGCCTAGTCATACCAAAAAATACAGGTCTAAATCATACTGCCTAAACAAGAAACTCTGAAGCAAATAAAGTGCACCAACACCTTTCGCTAAGCTGATAGACTACTTGGAGGACTCTCGACCTGTCTATCGGGACCTGCGGGCATGAAACGCAGCGTCACCGGGAAAAGAGAACGTCAGTACGAATAATGTACCGAGTATGTAAGGAACATAAATATGTACATAAAAGACATGAAAGAAATATAGAGTAACTGACTCAACCTGTAAGTGTGGACAACTCTGTAAATTATGAAATAATTATATTGGCATGCATATGCGTATGAATGTCATTTCGTGCATAAGTACATCTGTTCATAATATCATCAAGCCTCTAAGGGTATCCCATCATATCATGCCGGTCATTGTGAGTAAAATCATTAACATATACAACTGATTAAGAGATGGTGCATATATAATACCGTAACCTTTTCCCATATCCCATATATATTATATATACGCGTATATAACATCGTGTAATCATTGGTCAATGTACATCTATAAACGAGTATAAATCATGAGAAGTGCGTCAATAAAATCTCTCGGAACGTCATATGACTATTATACCTGTGATTAATATCATGAAATGAACTTTATCAACTTACCTATTTTCTGAGGCCCATGAACAAACGATAAAATAATAAGACATATGAGAATTCAAGAACATATGCACCTCTAGTACTTCTATGAATAGAGCCATATATAGAAGTTGTGCATTTACTCATTTCGTTTATTACATATAGATCATGCCAAAAGGAAAGAAGGGATATCCTTAACATACCTGAGTCCATTCTCTTGACAATCTCTCTAACATATGTCAATCGTGACAACACGTAATGCCAAGATCGGAGTAGGAAAAAATATGTATGATATTCTTGATAAAGATTGCACTATACTCTGTTACAATTGCAAAATCTCACTTTGATTTAAATTGTTGAAGGTCTTGCGTTGCATATATGATATATGTAGATGCATATTAAATGACCCAAATAAAGTGATGAGATTCTTTATGTCACGACCTTGGTTCGCCCTCTGTGAATTATCGTGACGACACCTATTCTCCACGACTAGGCAAGCCTAAATTGTGGAATAAAAACCAAATTTGCGGAATTAAAACAGTTTAAAATAGAAAAAAGGTAATAGCAGTGTGTAAAAGTGCTGCTTGTCATACACCATATTTAACTATCAACACTGATACATAAATCCAAGACTCGGAAACCCATGAATCACAAGCTAAGAAGTACTACATATCTCTAACTCCAAAATGTTTAACAAGAACATAAAATACAGAAGGGCTAAATACTAAAAATCAGGAAATGAAAGGGACTCCTCGGTCTGCGGACGCGACAAATATACCTCAAAGTCGCTAGAGCAGTTGCCTCGCCTCCGGGTGATAGGATTGGTATAAGTATCTGGATGTGCATATGCAAAACATGCGTAGAAAGGGCATGAGTAAAACACATCGGTACTCAAAAAGTGCCAAGTTTGACCTCGGTCAGGTAGGGACGAGTAAGGTCAGGGCCCTACCGAGATTAAATAATTATAGAAATGACAGCATAAGATAAACAGTTCAATTTGAAATCCACAGCAAGAATAATACATGATAGTAAGGAATTTAATAACTGAGGTAGAGCTAAATACAAAACACAAGGAAACACTACTCATAACAAGGATGATAGCCGGGGTTCTCTCATTATCCTCAATATATATACGCCAGGGATCTCTTGGTATCTCGAGGATCTCTTGGTATCCTCAATGTACACGAGGGATCTCTTGGTATCCCGAGAATCTCTTGGTATCCTCAATATATGATAGGGATCTCTTGGTATCCCGAGGATCTCTTAGTATCCTCAATATACGTGCCAGGTATCTCTTGGTATCTCGCACCTCAGTCCAATCCATAAATACGTACGGGGGACCTCCTGGGATGCTCTCCCATAGTCCCAAAGTAAACCACACAGTAGCAACATAGGAATACTCAATAAAGCTCAATATCATATCAAGTAAACAGTTAATTCTAGCCTAACATGCTTCACATAATGAAATTAAGGTAATTTAAGTAAATAGGCAATTAGGTCAACTAAACATGCTTTTCTAAACTAACAGCATGCTAAATCAACAAGTAGAAAAAAACAGGAAAAAAGAACTCAATTGAAATACCTAGAGAGAAACTGGATTTTTCAACAATTAGCTCAAGTACGCACTAGTCACCTCATGTACAAGGCATTTCAATTATCAAATATATCATATCCTAAGGGGAAGTCCCGCACACAAGGTTAAACAAGCCATTTACCTCGAACCAGCTCAAAATCAACCCGAAAACACATTTTTGCCACGAGTACTCGACTCCAAATATCCCAAATATATTCAATTTGTTGGAAACACGTTCTCAAGGCTTTATACTAAAACGTGTGTTCTTATGTGTAGGTTTTGATGAATGACAAACGAAGCGCAAAGTGATATATGACGAAGTTCAAGTGCAAGCGCATAATTGGTGGATAACGAGATTCAAGCACAAGACAAAGTTTTATAGTTTAAATGAGTCGTTCTTAATTGTGATCTTGATCCGACAACTTGACTCATGACATGGCTTCTCTCGTAAAATTATTTTTACAAAATCATGCATATTTAATTTAATGCTAAACGATTTTAAATCATGCATATTTACTTTAGTCAAAATGATTTTTAAAGATGCCTCTAAAATCTGGACTAAGATAATCGATTATGTACTTATGATAATCGATTATGTTAAGCCAAGACTGCATGACAATCGATTGTGAACTAATGACAATCGATTGTGTTAAGGCAGTGAACATTAGGTTTTTTAAACCTGCATGAAAATCGATTGTGAACCTTATGACAATCGATTGTGAAGAGGCAGTGTCCATCAAAGTTTTTCAAAACTCAGAATAATCGATTGTGAACCTTATGACAATCGATTGTGCTGAGGCAGTGTCCATCAAAGTTTTTTAAAACTCAGAATAATCGATTGTGAAGCTAATGACAATCGATTGTGAAGAGACAGTGTCCATCAGATTTTTAAAAGTCACAAAATAATCGATTGTGAACATATGACAATCGATTGTGTTGACGCAGTGACTTCCAGACTTTTTCAAAATTATTAAATAATCGATTGTGAGTATATAACAATCGATTGTCACGAGGCAGTGTCTAAAATGATTTTCAAAGTCTGATAAATAATCGATTGTTGACATTGCACAATCGATTGTGAAGCTGACTGTTGTCGTAAAATTTTCAAATACCGTTAGGTAATCGATTGTTGATTTTGTACAATCGATTGTTGATATTGAAATCTGAAAAAGATTTTTTGAACGTTGCTGAATAATCGATTATTGATTTGGTATAATCGATTGTTTTACGAAAAATCTGGAAATGATTTTTTGAACGTTGCCAATAATCGATTGTTGATCTTGGACAATCGATTGTTAAGCGTAAAATCTGGGATTGATTTTTGGAACAATTGGCAAACAATCGATTGTGGCTTCCTGACAATCGATTGTCACAGAGTAAAATCAGCAACTCTTAATTGGCAATTAGGCAACGGTAATGCCAAGTTTTTCAACTATAAATACAGCTTCATTTCAGTATTTTAAACACAACAACACACAACAACTGATCATTCTATTGCTATAAGCTTGCATATTATTGTTTATCATTTTATATTCATTGCATAAAGCTTTTGAGAGCCAAAGTCTTGTCCATAGTTGTTGTAATCTTGAGCCTACTTCTTTTACTCATATCTACTCATTAAGGAGTGTTTTGTTTGAGTGCTTAGTGTTTTGTACACTTGTAAGAGAATTGTGATTCTCTTGTTGTAAGGAACTTGTGTTTCCTTGGTTGAAGTCTTGGAGTGGTGTATCTCCGAGCAAAGGTGTTAAGGCTTGTGTCCTTAAGTTGTAAAGGTTTGTTGAGCACCCGTAAGCTTGACAAGTTAGTGGAAAATCTTGAGAGAGTCTCTCGGGGACTGGACTAGCCACGTGTTGTGGTGAACCAGAATACATCGGTGCGTTCCTTCCTTTTGTTTATTTGACGCACTTAATTATTTCCTGCAAATTTTAATTTCCGCAAGTTTACGCTAAATTATATTATAACGCTATTCACCCCCCTCTAGCGTTAAGCGTATTATCTAACAATTGGTATTAGAGCCCAACTCTCTGAAGACTTAACAGTTTGAGAGAACCATCCATGGCTTCTACTCGTGACTCTTTTGCAGGAATTGATGAAGGACAATGCTCCACACGACCACCTCTATTCAACGGTACAAACTACACGTACTGGAAGGAGAGAATGAAAATTTTCGTTCAAGCAAACAACTTTCATCTCTGGAAGGTGATAACGAAGGGAAATCAAATTCCAACCAAAAAGGTTGAAAACGAATGGGTTCCCAAGTCCGAAGAAGAATATGATGCGGATGATATCCGAAAGGTTCAAAATAATGCTAAAGCAATTAATTTATTATATTGTGCTGTAGATGCTGACGATTACAGGAAAATATCGTGTTGCACAACGGCAAAGGAAATGTGGGACAAGCTGGAAATTACGTACGAAGGTACGGACCAGGTAAGGGAAGCTAAAATTGATTTCCTAACCCATGCTTATGAATTATTTCACATGAAGGAAGGTGAAAAGGTGGATGAAATGTTCGAACAATTTTCAATAATAGTAAATGACGTACATGCCCTCAAAAAGACATTCACGGACAGAGATTGGTTCGAAAAATTCTTAGAAGTCTCACTCCGGCATGGCGATCAAAGGCCGACGCAATTCAAGAATCCATTGGCGTCTCAAATGTCACAATCGACGCATTAAGAGGTAACCTTAAGACTTATGAATCTACAATACTTAACCCTCTTGTTGATGATCAGAGGAGGCAAAGAATAGCGCTTAAGGCAAGCACAAGCCAACCTCAAGTTGATGAGGACGGAGACAACGAGTTTGGACTCGTTATCAAAAGATTTCAAAAGTTCATGCGAAAGGAGTATGAAAGAAAGGGCAAAAAGCAAGGCGAGCAAATAAAGTGCTATGAATGCGGTGAAACCGGGCACATCAAATCAAATTGCCCAAACATCAAAAAGGAGAAGAAACCTTTTAAGAAGCAACGTGCATACATTTCTTGGGGAGGAGACTCCGGAGATGAGTCAAGCAAAGAAGAAGAAGACGAAGCCGCAAACCTTTGTCTTATGGCGCAAGAAGACAAGCAAGATGAGGTATGTCAAATCTCTTCTAAAAACTTCTTTACTCTTGAAGAAATGCGAACTGCTTTTGATGAGCTATATACTGAATTTATTAAAGCTTCAAAAACTATCAAGAGCATAAAAGAAAATGCTTCTCTAAAAGAAAAAGATTTTCAAAAACAGCTTTCTTTAAAAGAAAAGGATTTAGAAAAACTGGTTTTAGAAAATGAAAAGCTGAAAGAGGAAAACAAGTTTTTCGGAAAAAGAAGCGACGACAAGCCCGAAAGTTCTATTAAAAATTGCTCTTCTTGCATGCATCTTGAAAATGAGGTAGATAGACTTAAAGGTACCTTAGATAAGTTTAATTCTTCTCACAAAAACTTGAATGAGGTCCTTGTTAATTTGAAGTCAACCAAGCATGGCATAGGTTTTAAGAATGAGCCTAATGAAAAGGTTGAAGCCAAACCCCAACCACCTAAGGCTCAACCTAGGATTAATAAAACAAATGCTTATCCTAGAAAGAGCAATCCTAGAACAAATATGCATGTTAGACCAAATGTTGAACATTTTAGAAGACCTAGAAATGACTTACCACCTAGAAAAGACTACCCTAGAAATGATGCATATTTTAGGCCAAACACTAGAAGAAGTTTTGAACCTCCTAGAACATCTAGACATGACCATTACTCTAGAAACGCTGCTCATTTTAGAACTAATAGTAGGAGAAATGGTTCTCATGAAATGTGCAATAGTCATAATGAAAATAGAGTAATTTATTTTCGTCCATCAAGTTACTATGAACCTAGAAGGATGCATAACCCCAATGTGACTTGTCATTATTGTAGACGCATTGGTCATATTGCCCCTGCATGCTTTACCTGACATAGACATATCACTCAATCGCATCATTATAATATGCCTAACCCTCAAGGACCCAAAATGGCATGGGTACCTAAAACGCAATAACTTGTTTTGTAGGTATGTTTGAAGGGATCAAGTGTACTATGGTACCTTGATAGTGGATGCTCCAAACATATGACGGGAGACGAATCCAAATTCCTTCAACTAGAACACAAAGAAGGAGGAAGTGTGATTTTTGGGGATAACAATAAAGGTAAGATCATTGGCATCGGATCAGTCGGTAAGGATGAAAATTCCTCTATTAAGCATATATTACTTGTGAAAGGTTTAAAACATAATCTCTTGAGCATAAGTCAATTATGTGACAAGGGAAATCTTGCCCTATTTGATTCGGATGAATGCTTAGTGTTTAGACGTAGTGATTTCAAAATTATCCTTCGTGGTTTTAGAGTGGATAATATTTACATGGTTGATCTTGCTAATTCCTCACCCGAATATGTGGATTGCCTTATGAGCAAAGAGGATGATACTTGGCTATGGCATCGTAGATTTGCTCATATAAAGATGCATCTTTTGAACAAATTGATTTCTCAAAACTTAGTTATTGGCCTTCCCAATTTGAAATTTGAAAATGACTCTATCTGTGATTCTTGTCAAAAAGGGAACAAAAGCATCTTTCAAATCCAAAAATATTGTTTCAACTTCGAGACCATTGCAATTGCTTCACATGGATTTATTTGGACCATCTCGCATTGAATGTCTAGGAAGAAATCGTTATGCTTTTGTGATTGTTGATGATTATTCTAGATTTACTTGGACTTTATTTCTTGCTAATAAAAGTGATGCTTTTCAGAATTCTAAATATTTTCTTAAGCGTGTTCAAAATGAGAAGGAAACAACCGTCACTTCAATTAGAAGTGATCATGGGGGAGAGTTTGATCACAATCTCTTTGCGGACTTTTGTGACGAACTCGGTATCGAGCATACCTTTTCCGCTCCACGTACACCACAACAAAATGGGGTGGTGGAAAGGAAAAATAGGTGTCTCGAAGAGATGGCTAGAACCATGCTCGAAGAGGCTAAGATTCCCAAACATTTTTGGGCGGATGCCGTGAGTACCGCATGCTACATCTTAAATAGAGTAGTCATAAGGCCAATACTCATGAAGACCCCTTACGAACTCTACAAGTGAAGGAAACCAAATATCTCCCATTTTAGAGTATTCGGTTGTAAATGTTTTATTCATAACAATGGCAAAGATCAATTGGGAAAGTTTGATGCTAAGTCCGATGAGGGAATTTTCATTGGTTATTCCTCACGTAGCAAAGCACATAGGGTTTTTAATAAAAGAACCGAAACTGTGGAGGAATCCCCTCATGTTGTATTTGCCGAAAATAATGCTCGCTTGGCGAGAAAGGATTCCAGTTTTGATCTTGCAGGTATTTTAGATAGCTTGAAAGACAAAATACAAGTGGAAACGCCTAAGGAAAATAAAGATGAAATCTTGGAACAACCAACGGAGGAAGCGCCACAATTGGAGAATGAAACGAAAATGCCTAACGAGTGGAGGACAATTAAAGATCACCCTCTCGAACAGGTAATTGGCGACGTCGGAGAAAAGGTAAGTACCCGAAACTCCCTTAAGAACACCTTAGGGCATACTGCTTTTGTGTCTCAAATTGAACCAACAACCATCTCTGAAGCAATTGGGGATAAATTTTGGACCTTGGCAATACAAGAGGAGCTTAACCATTCAAACGGAATGACGTTTGGGATTTGGTGCCAAGACCCGAAAATCATACCATAATTGGTACGAAATGGGTTTTTCGAAACAAACTAGATGAAAATGGTGTAATCACTAGAAACAAAGCTAGGCTTGTAGCAAAAGGCTATAATCAAGAAGAGGGTATTGACTATGAAGAAACATATGCTCCCGTAGCTAGATTAGAAGCTATTCGTCTATTGCTCGCGTTTGCCTCTTCTATGAATTTCAATTTATATCAAATGGATGTAAAAAGTGCTTTTCTAAATGGTGTTATACAAGAAGAAGTTTATGTTGAACAACCCCCCGGTTTTGAAGATTTTAAATCTCCCGATCATGTTTTCAAACTCAAAAAGGCCCTCTATGGTTTAAAACAAGCTCCCCGAGCTTGGTATGAAAGATTGAGTAAATTTCTATTGGAAAATGATTTCATTAGGGGGAAAGTTGACACCACCCTTTTTGTTAAGCATAAAAACAATGATATTTTATTAGTTCAAATATACGTGGATGATATCATATTTGGTGCTACTAACAATGTCTTATGCAAGGATTTTCCGACTTAATGACAAGCGAATTTGAGATGCCTATGATGGGTGAGTTAACATTCTTTTTGGGATTACAAGTAAAGCAAATGAAAGAAGGTACGTTCATTTGCCAAGCCAAATATTGCAAAGAATTGCTGAAACGATTTGAAATGAACAATGCAAAAGCAATGGCGACTCCCATGAGCACATCCGATCATCTAGACAAAGATGAGAAAGGTAAGGAAGTCGACACTAAGAAGTATCGAGGTATGATTGGCTCTCTTCTCTATCTTAGTGCTAGTCGTCCGGACATCATGTTTAGCGTGTGCTTATGCGCCCGTTATCAATCGTGTCCGAAGGAGTCTCACCTTACTGTGGTAAAACGGATTTTGAAGTACCTTGTTGGTACTACAAATGTGGGTCTATGGTACCCAAAAGGTTCTTCATGCCAACTCGTTGGCTATTCCGACTCCGATTTTGCTGGATGCAAATTGGACCGCAAAAGCACCAGTGGCACTTGCCATTTGCTCGGTAGCTCTCTCGTTTCTTGGTTTAGCAAGAAACAAGTAAGTGTTGCGTTGTCCACAACCGAGGCTGAATATGTAGCCGCGGGGAGTTTTTGCGCTCAAATCCTCTGGATAAAACAACAACTCTTGGACTATGGCCTAAGTCTTGATCATATCCCTCTTAGATGTGATAATACTAGTGCCATATGCTTGACGAAGAACCCCGTTCTTCATTCGCGAACAAAACACATTGAAATTAGACATCATTTTATAAGAGATCACGTTCTCAAGGGCGATGTCGAAATCGAATTTGTTGAAACCAAAGACCAATTGGTCGACATCTTTACTAAACCCTTAGAGAAAGAGTCCTTCTTCCGAATTCGTAGTGAACTCCGGATTCTTGACTCCACGTTGATCTATGTCATGCATTGCATCTTTTTTATCTTACATGATTTCTAACTTGAGCGTCGGAGACGTCTAACAAATTTTTGCAGGTATCGCCCTAAAGGTAGGGGGAATTATAAAGCATGACGCGAAATAATCAAGTCTTCTTCAGAAAATTCGGTTTCTGTCGTCTAAATAATCGATTATCTCGTATCAATAATCGATTGTTCTTCTATTACTTGAGTTATTGTACTCTCTTTAAGTAATCACGTTTTCTTTCCAATAAATAAACAAGTTTTATTTACATTTTTGGCATCTTCTTATATTATTTTTGCTAATGGCAAAAGGGGGAAGATAACGGGTATGCACTCTCAATATTTATAAGCTTAAATTGAGGGGGAATTCATATATTGAGGGGGAACTAATCGCATACTTATTGCATATCTTTACGTGTCTTGAATCGTCATTATAAATTGTTTAAGTTGCATATCCCGCTTAAAGTTTGCCATTATCAAAAAGGGGGAAATTGTTGGAAACACGTTCTTAAGGCTTTATACTAAAACGTGTGTTCTTATGTGTAGGTTTTGATGAATGACAAACTAAGCGCAAAGTGATATATGACGAAGTTCAAGTACAAGCGCATAATTGGCGGATAACGAGATTCAAGCAAAAGACAAAGTTCTATAGTTTAAATGAGTCGTTCTTAATTGTGATCTTGATCCGACAACTTGACTCATGACATGGCTTCTCTCGTAAAATTATTTTTACAAAATCATGCATATTTAATTTAATGCTAAACGATTTTAAATCATGCATATTTACTTTAGTCAAAATGATTTTGAAAGATGCCTCTAAAATCTGGACTAAGATAATCGATTATGTACTTATGATAATCGATTATGTTAAGTCAAGACTGCATGACAATCGATTGTGAACCTTATGACAATCGATTGTGATGAGGCAGTGTCCATCAAAGTTTTTCAAAACTCAGAATAATCGATTGTGAACCTTATGACAATCGATTGTGATGAGGCAGTGTCCATCAAAGTTTTTCAAAACTCAAAATAATCGATTGTGAAGCTAATGACAATCGATTGTGAAGAGACAGTGTCCATCAGATTTTTAAAAGTCACAAAGTAATCGATTGTGAACATATGACAATCGATTGTGTTGAGGCAGTGACTTCCAGGTTTTTTCAAAATTATTAAATAATCGATTGTGAGTATATAACAATCGATTGTCACGAGGCAGTGTCTAAAATGATTTTCAAAGTCTGATAAATAATCGATTGTTGACATTGCACAATCGATTGTGAAGCTGACCGTTGTCGTAAAATTTTCAAATACCGTCAGGTAATCGATTGTTGATTTTGTACAATCGATTGTTGATATTGAAATATGAAAAAGATTTTTTGAACGTTGCTGAATAATCGATTATTGATTTGGTATAATCGATTGTTTTACAAAAAATCTGGAAATGATTTTTTGAACGTTGCCAATAATCGATTGTTGATCTTGGACAATCGATTGTTAAGCGTAAAATCTGGGATTGATTTTTGGAACGATTGGCAAACAATCGATTGTGGCTTCCTGACAATCGATTGTCACAGAGTAAAATCAGCAACTCTTAATTGGCAATTAGGCAACGGAAATGCCAAGTTTTTCAACTATAAATACAGCTTTATTTCAGTGTTTTAAACACAACAACACACAACAACTGATCATTCTATTGCTATAAGCTTGCATATTATTGTTTATCATTTTATATTCATTGCATAAAGCTTTTGAGAGCCAAAGTCTTGTCCATAGTTGTTGTAATCTTGAGCCTACTTCTTTTACTCATATATACTCATTAAGGAGTGTTTTGTTTGAGTGCTTAGTGTTTTGTACACTTGTAAGAGAATTGTGATTCTCTTGTTGTAAGGAACTTGTGTTTCCTTGGTTGAAGTCTTGGAGTGGTGTATCTCCGAGCAAAGGTGTTAAGGCTTGTGTCCTTAAGTTGTAAAGGTTTGTTGAGCACCCGTATGCTTGACAAGTTAGTGGAAAATCTCGAGAGAGAGTCTCTCGGGGACTGGACTAGCCACGTGTTGTGGTGAACCAGAATACATCGGTGCGTTCTTTCCTTTTGTTTATTTAACGCACTTAATTATTTCCTGCAAATTTTAATTTCCGCAAGTTTACGCTAAATTTTATTATAACGCTATTCACCCCCCCCCCCCAAGCGTTAAGCGTATTATCTAACACAATTCAATTGCATAATTTAAATACCACTTCAAGTAAGTGATTATACAATTAATGTCTAAGCTAATACGCGAAATTATGTAAAATGTAAAAAAATCCCGCAGGGCCCACATTGTGGAATCAGGTAATTTATGTTTCTAGAAACCTTATACTCTCATTTAGTCATATCAAAAGTACCAAAATTGGACCTCAATTTGTCCCTCAAATCATCACTAAAGGCCTCTAATTGGACAAGCCATAACCCCCAATTACCACTGATTTTCCTCAATATTTCATGCTTAAAATAATAAAAATCATCCCAATAACGAGTTTAGGGACCAAAGGCCCTACTCCAATGAACTCCTCTGAAAATACCTCTTGAAAAGTGCTCCCCAAGCTTCTTCCCGTTTAGAAAAAATGAAAATGGCTAAATTTTGCAAGGGCAAGAATTCTCTTTTGCGATTTCTGTATTTTTGGCCCAGCAATTTCCTTATTTGCGGACCCGGAACCACATCTGCAGTCTTGCTTTTGTGGAGCATAGGTCGCATCTGTAACTTTTCAATTAAAGTCCTCAATTCCGCACCTGCGACCTTCTCACCACATTTGCGGGTGCGCAGGTGCGTAAACCCTTCCGCATCTGCCGTGTTTGCTGGCCCTCCTTATTTTTGCTTATGCAGTGACAATGCAGTTTCTGCGGCTCTGCACCTATAGAACCCAAAGGCAAGTGTGATTATTGTTAGAAACACGTTCTCAATGCAATATACTAAACGTGTACTCTTTTGTAGGTTTTGATGAATGACAAACGAAGCAAAAATTGATATATGACGGAATTCAAGTACAAGCGCACAATGGTTGCGAATAAGATTGAAGTTCAAGATATAGCTTTTAATTGTTATTGAGTTGTTCTAAATTGTAATCTCGATCCTATAACTTGACTCATAGTATGGTCTCTCTCATAAAACTATTTTCCAAAATCATGCATATTTAATTCTGTGTCAAAAAGATTTTAAATCATGCATATTTACATTAGACAAAATGTTTTCTAAACATGCCTAAAAAATCTGGGCTAAAATAATCGATTATGTACTCATGATAATCGATTGTTTCTGAGCCAAGACTGCATGACAATCGATTATGAATTAATGGTAATCGATTGTGAGTAAGACAGTGAACATCAGGTTTTTCCAAATCTGCATGATAATCGATTGTGAACAAATGACAATCGATTGTTGTTGAGGTAAAGTTTTTCAATACTCAAAATAATCGATTATGAACTAATGGTGATCGATTGTGTTGAGTTGATGTCTTCCAGTGATTTTAAATTTAATTAAGTAATCGATTATGTCTTTAGATAATCGATTATCACTGAGACAGTAAGTTTTATGATTTTCAGAAAATAACAAGTAATCGATTGTTGTAAAGGACAATCGATTGTTGAAGCTGGCCGTTGTCAAATGATTTTCAAATACCATAAGGTAATCGATTATTGATTCTAGATAATCGATGTTCTGCTTAAAATCTGGAAATGATTTTTAGAACGTTGCTGAAGTAATCGATTATTGATTTTATATAATCGATGTTTTGCTTAAAATCTGGAAATGATTTTTAGAACGTTGCTAAAGTTATCGATTATGAACTTAGTGTAATCGATTATCTGATTTTGAATATTGCCAGTAATCGATTATAGATTATGTATAATCGATTGTGAAGCGTTAAATCTGGGATTGATTTTTAAACTGACTGGCAGATAATCGATTGTTTGGTCTATAAATACAGCTTCATTTCAGTGTTTCAACAACAACAACATACACAAACTGATCATTACATTGCTATAAGCTTTCATTCAATTGTTCTTCATTTTCTACTCATTTCATAAAGCTTTTGAGAGCCATATTATTGCTTAAAGTTGTTGTGATCTTGAACATATTCTTTTACTCATATCTACTCAATAAGGAGTACTTTAGTTAAGTGAGTGTCCAAGTATTTGATATACTTGTAAGAGAATTGCGATTCTCTTGTTTCAAGGAACTTGCGTTTCCTTGGGTGAAGTCTTTGAGATTGTGATCTCCGAGCAACTGTTTGAGGCCTGTGTCCTCAAGTGTGTAACGGTTTGTTGAGCACCCTTAAGCTTAACAAGATAGTGAAAAATCTCGAGAGAGTCTCTCGGGGACTGGACTAACCACGTTGGTGGCTAACCAGTATACATCTTTGTGTAAGTTTGCTTTTCTGCACTTATTTTACTTCCTGCAAAGTTTAAATTCCGCAAGAAAACGCTAAATTTTATTAATACGCTATTCACCCCCCCCCCTCTAGCGTAAAGCGTAGTTTCTAACAATTGGTATCAGAGCCCAACTCTCTGAAAACTTAACCGTTTGAGAGAACCATCCATGGCTTCTACTCTTGACTCTTTTGCAGGAATTGAAGAAGGACAATGCTCTACACGACCTCCTCTATTCAATGGCACAAACTACTCATACTGGAAGGAGAGGATGCAAATCTTTGTGCAATCAAATAGCTTTCATTTGTGGAAAGTATTCATCAATGGAAACCAAATCCCAACCAAGAAGGTGGAAGACGAATGGGTTCCAAAGACCGAAGAGGAATATACCGCTGAGGATATTCGTAAGGTTCAAAATAATGCCAAAGCTATAAATTTATTATATTGTGCTGTTAATGCTAACGACTACAGGAAGGTATCATGTTGCAAAACAGCAAAAGAAATGTGGGATAAGCTTGAAGTGACATACGAAGGAACCGACCAGGTACGAGAAGCTAAAATTGATTTCTTAACTCACTCTTATGAACTATTCCACATGAAGGAAGGAGAGAAAGTAGACGAAATGTTTGAGCGATTCTCAATGATCGTGAATGATCTACACGCCCTCAAAAAGAAGTTTACGGATAGAGAACTTGTCCGGAAGATCCTCAGAAGTCTCACTCCGGCATGGCGATCAAAGGCCGATGCAATCCAAGAATCCATTGGCATCACAAATGTCACAATTGACGCATTAAGAGGTAATCTCAAAACCTATGAATCAACTATACTTAACCCGTTTGTTGATGATCAAAGAAGGCAAAGGATTGCTCTAAAGGCTAGCCAACCACAAATTGATGAGGAAGGTGACAACGAGTTTGGACTCGTTATCAAAGGTTTCAAAAATTCATGCGCAAAGAGTATGAACGCAAGAACAAAAAGCAAGGCGATCAACTAAAATGCTATGAATGCGGAGAAACCGGGCACATAAAATCAAATTGCCCTAACATCAAAAAGGAGAAGAAACCCTTCAAAAAGCAACGTGCATACATCTCTTGGGGAGGAGATTCCGGAGATGAAGCAAGCGAAGAAGAAGACGATGAAGCAGCAAATTTATGTCTCATGGCTCAAGAAGACGGCAAAGACGAGGTAAGTCAAATCTCTTCTCAAAATTTCTTTACTCTTGATGAAATGAGAAATGCTTTTGATGAACTATATGCTGAATTTATCAAAGCTTCAAAAACTGTCAAAAGTGTTAAAGAAAGCGCTTCTCTAAAAGAAAAAGATTTTCAAACACAGCTTTCATTAAAAGAAAAAGAATTAGAAAAACTGGTTTTCGAAAATGAGAAGCTAAAAGAGGAAAACAAGTTTTATGGAAAAAGAAGTGCTGATAAACCTGAAGGTTCTACTAGAAACTGTTCTTCCTGTGTGCTTCTTAAGAATGAAGTAGCTAGACTTAAAGGCACATTAGATAAGTTTAATTCTTCGCATAAAAACTTGAATGATGTGCTTGTTAATCTAAAATCAACCAAACATGGAATAGGATTCAAGAATGAAGAAAAGGTTGGTGCTAAACCACAACAACCTAGAGCTCAACCTAGGACTAATAACCAAAATGCTTATCCTAGAAGTAGAAATCCTAGAAATAACTTGCATGTTAGACAAAATAGTGAAAATGCTAGAAGACCTAGAAATGATGCATATTTTAGGCCAAACCTTGAACAATTTAGAAGACCAAGAAATGACCCTCCACCTAGAAATAGATATTCTAGAAATGATGCATATTTTAGACAAACTTGTGAACCTCCTAGAGCTCATAATAGGAGAAACAATGGTGTTCAAAGTAGAGTAAGCAACCTTCATTCGTCTAGTTACTATGTACCTAGAAAAATGCATAATCCCAACGTGACTTGTCATTATTGTAGACGTATTGGTCATATTGCTCCCGCTTGCTTTACTCGTCATAGACATATAAATCAATTGCATCATTATAACATGCCTAACCCTCAAGGACCCAAGATGGCATGGGTACCTAAAGAACATTAATTTGTTTTGTAGGTGTGCTTGAAGGGATCAAGTGTACTATGGTACCTTGATAGTGGATGCTCCAAACACATGACGGGAGATGAATCCAAATTCCTTCAACTAGAGCACAAAGAAGGAGGAAGTGTCACATTTGGTGATAACAATAAAGGAAAAATCATCGGCATTGGTTCGGTCGGTAAGGACGAAAACTCCTCTATTAAACATATACTACTTGTGAAAGGTTTGAAGCATAATCTCTTGAGCATAAGCCAATTATGTGACAAGGGAAATCTTGCTCTATTTAATTCGGATGAATGTCTTGTATTTAGACGTACTGATTTCAAGATCATACTCCGTCGTTTTAGAATTGATAATATCTATATGGTTGATCTTGCAAACTCCTCACCCGAATATGTTGATTGTTTAGTAAGCAAAGAGGATAACTCTTGGCTATGGCATCGTAGAGTAGCACACATGAACATGCATCTTTTGAACAAGCTTCTTTCTCAAAACTTAGTAGTTGGTCTTCCCAGTTTAAAGTTTGAAAATGATTCTATTTGCGATTCTTGTCAAAAAGGGAAGCAAACCAAAGCATCCAAGAATATTGTTTCAACGTCTAGACCTTTGCAATTACTTCACATGGATTTATTTGGTCCCTCTCGTATTGAAAGTCTTGCTAAAAATAAATATGTTTTTGTAATTGTTGATGACTTTTCTAGATTTACTTGGACTCTATTTCTTGCAAATAAAAGTGATGCTTTTCAAAATTTCAAGTATTTCCTTAAGCGTGTTCAAAACGAAAAGGAATCGACCGTCACTTCGATTAGAAGTGATCATGGGGGAGAGTTTGATCACAATCTCTTTGCGGATTTTTGTGACGAACTCAGAATCGAACACACCTTTTCCGCTCCACGGACACCACAACAAAATGGGGTGGTGGAAAGGAAAAATAGGTGTCTCGAAGAGATGGCTAGAACCATGCTCGACGAAGCTAAGATTCCCAAATACTTTTGGGCGGACGCCGTGAGTACCGCTTGCTATGTTTTAAATAGAGTAGCAATTCGGCCGATACTCATGAAAACCCCATATGAACTTTATAAGGGTAGAAAACCCAACACTTCTCATTTACGTGTTTTTGGTTGTAAATGTTTTGTTCATAATAATGGCAAGGATCAATTGGGTAAGTTTGATGCTAAATCGGATGAAGGTATTTTCATTGGTTATTCCTCACGTAGCAAAGCATATAGGATCTTTAACAAAAGAACCCAAATTGTGGAGGAATCCCCTCATGTTGTGTTTTCCGAAGATAATACTCGCTTGGCGAGAAAGGAATCCGGTTTTGATCTTGCAGGTATCTTGGATAGCTTGAAAGATAAAATCCAAGAAGAACCTTCAAAGGAAAACAAAAATGAAATTGGGGAACAACCAACGGAAGAAGCGCCACAATTAGAAAAAGGAATAAATACGCCTAACGAGTGGAGAACGATCAAGGATCATCCTCTCGAACGGGTAATTGGCGATGTTGGAGAAAAGGTAAGTAACCGAAACTCTCTTAAGAACACTCTAGGACACAATTCTTAAGAGTTCACGGCATTACTTGTTAACACTAGTGTAATGTATTAATTTCGCTATAAATTACTAACTTGAGCGTCGGAGACGTTTAAATCTATTTTGCAGGTACCAACCCAAAGGTAGGGGGAATTATGAAGTTTTAGCACAAAATAATCGACTATTTCAAGCCACTAATCGATTATTTTCTGTGCAGTACATCGATTATCAGTATCAATAATCGATTGTTTATGACTGATTATTACTATTATGCATCTGTGTTTAATTTTTTACTTCCTAAATTGCATAATCGATTTCCGCCTCAGTCATTCAGCAATGCTTTCTACAACAATCGATTATTTTTTTCATACAATCGATTATTTGACAAATTCTGATATTCTCCAAGTTCACTGTATCAAATTAGTTCCCTAAATAATCGATTACCAAGAATTGACAATCGATTACTTCATATTAATTTTTTGTTACCGTTTGGCTCCTCAATCGATTCCTGTCAGGTCTTAAATGCTCCATAATCGATTACCAAAATTTAACAATCGATTATTTCATTCAAATTTTTTACCGTTTGACTCAAGAATCGATTTGTCAGATTCAAAATCTCAATCAAACAGTAAATACAATCGATTATTTCAGTTCAATAATCGATTATCTAACGGTCAGTAATTTTAATTCTTACCGTTTTCTGACTGCTCCTAAACCAAAATCTCAGCAAATGTCTCCATTCAATGCTTGATAATCCTTTCCTCTATAAATAGGCATCATAAGAGCTCACATTCACCCACTCAAGCACTATCTCTAGTATTCAAAAGCTAAATCTCTTCTATTTTCTTTGCCAAATTCCAGCAGTCTTTCTCCTAACATGTCTGGACGATCTTCAAAACGTTCCCGATCCAAACATGGCGCATCAGCCTCAACCGCCCCTCCTCCTTTAAATTTTCCATACCAAGACGGTTCCGTCTTGTTCTTTGAAACTGAAAATGAACTCACAAGGTTCCTATCAAAATTTGAGAAACGCACCATTCTTCCTCCTCGGTTCTCAAATAGTAAACTCCTTGAGCCTTTCACCCCTGCCGCAAATATGTTAAAGGAGTGTCAACTATATGACTTCTTGCTTCTCACTCATCCTCACATAAACACAACTCTCGTTCAAGCTTTTTACTCAAACCTCCATAAAGATGAAGATGGCGAACTTGTCACCTCCATTAATGGGGTTCAAATTCTTCTCTCTGAAGAGAATCTCCACACCATTGCCCGCCTTCCAAATGAAGGTGAAGACCTTTACCGGTATACTGATAAGGCCGTAGCTCTCTTTGATGAAACCATCCTTCTCCACCAAGCCGGTATAACCTCCTATGATCCATCTATCTCTACCCGTCGTCCTACCATAACGGGAATGGATCCAAACTACCGGTTGATTCTTTACTTCATCACCCGAGTCCTCAAGCCTAGACGGCACAATCACACCACCATCTCCCAGGAGGATACCAAACTTCTGCATGCCATTGTCACCGGAGCCAAAATAAATTGGTGTCGGCTCATCAAAATTCATATGCTCGATGCCATCGGTGATGACATGCCTCTTCCTTATGCCCTCCTCATTATGAACTTCCTTGAAGCATCCGGATTTGTCATGGAAAATGGTCCTCTCAAAAGGAGTACCAAAATTTGGGAAATCTCGGAGTCTTCTTTCCATCATGATGGTGATCATGCTCCAGCTCCTTCTTCAAGTCGTCCACCCCGTCGTGCTCGTTCGTCCCAAGAGCCTACTCTCCAAACCATATCCGACCAGCTTGCTCAACTCACTCATGAGATCCATGGATACTTTGATCATGTCAATTATCCATATGCAGCTCTCGTTCCTTTTGAAGCAGCGCCGGATAACGAGGCGGACAACGACGGAAATGAATAAATTTTTTTGTGTTTTGTGTGGTTTTTGCTGTTGTTCTCTTTGGTTCCCATTGATGTACCCTCTTTTTTTTCCAATAAATAAACCTTGTTTATTTCATCTTTTTGCATCTTTCCTTACTATTTTTTTGCTAATGGCAAAAGGGGGAAGAAAACGGGATATCGGGTATGCACCACCTCTTAATTCATTGATTGCTTATAAGCTAAAATTGAGGGGGAACAAGAACAAAATTGCATAATTGTTACTTGTCTTGAATTGTCAATATCTTTTGCCTAAATTGCATATCCCGCTTAATGTTTGCCATTATCAAAAAGGGGGAAATTGTTAGAAACACGTTCTCAATGCAATATACTAAACGTGTACTCTTTTGTAGGTTTTGATGAATGACAAACGAAGCAAAAATTGATATATGACGGAATTCAAGTACAAGCGCACAATGGTTACGAATAAGATTGAAGTTCAAGATACAGCTTTTAATTGTTATTGAGTTGTTCTAAATTGTAATCTCGATCCTATAACTTGACTCATAGTATGGCCTCTCTCATAAAACTATTTTCCAAAATCATGCATATTTAATTCTGTGTCAAAAAGATTTTAAATCATGCATATTTACATTAGACAAAATGTTTTCTAAACATGCCTCAAAAATCTGGGCTAAAATAATCGATTATGTACTTGTGATAATCGATTGTTTCTGAGCCAAGACTGCATGACAATCGATTATGAATTAATGGTAATCGATTGTGAGTAAGACAGTGAACATCAGGTTTTTCCAAATCTGCATGATAATCGATTGTGAACAAATGACAATCGATTGTTGTTGAGGTAAAGTTTTTCAATACTCAAAATAATCAATTATGAACTAATGGTGATCGATTGTGTTGAGTTGATGTCTTCCAGTGATTTTAAATTTAATTAAGTAATCGATTATGTCTTTAGATAATCGATTATCACTGAGACAGTAAGTTTTATGATTTTCAGAAAATAACAAATAATCGATTGTTGCAAAGGACAATCGATTGTTGAAGCTGGCCGTTGTCAAATGATTTTCAAATACCATAAGGTAATCGATTATTGATTCTAGATAATCGATGTTCTGCTTAAAATCTGGAAATGGTTTTTAGAACGTTGCTGAAGTAATCGATTATTGATTTTATATAATCGATATTTTGCTTAAAATCTGGAAATGATTTTTAGAACGTTGCTAAAGTTATCGATTATGAACTTAGTGTAATCAATTATCTGATTTTGAATATTGCCAGTAATCGATTATAGATTATGTATAATCGATTGTGAAGCGTTAAATCTGGGATTGATTTTTAAACTGACTGGCAGATAATCGATTGTTTGGTCTTAATAATCGATTATCACTGAGTAATTTCAGCAACTCTTAATTGGCAATTAGACAACGGTTGAACCAACTTTTTTAACTATAAATACAGCTTCATTTCAGTGTTTTAAAAACAACAACATACACAAACTGATCATTACATTGCTATAAGCTTTCATTCAATTGTTCTTCATTTTCTACTCATTTCATAAAGCTTTTGAGAGCCATATTATTGCTTAAAGTTGTTGTGATCTTGAACATATTCTTTTACTCATATCTACTCAATAAGGAGTACTTTAGTTAAGTGAGTGTCCAAGTATTTGATATACTTGTAAGAGAATTGCGATTCTCTTGTTTCAAGGAACTTGCGTTTCCTTGGGTGAAGTCTTTGAGATTGCGATCTCCGAGCAACTGTTTGAGGCTTGTGTCCTCAAGTGTGTAACGGTTTGTTGAGCACCCTTAAGCTTAACAAGATAGTGAAAAATCTCGAGAGAGTCTCTCGGGGACTGGACTAACCACGTTGGTGGCCAACCAGTATACATCTTTGTGTAAGTTTATTTTTCTGCATTTATTTTACTTCCTGCAAAGTTTAAATTCCGCAAGAAAACGCTAAATTCTATTAATACGCTATTCACCCCCCCTCTAGCGTAAAGCATAGTTTCTAACAATTATGATAGAAAATGACAGAATATGGGTAGGAAAACACATAAGGGAACTAACAAACAAGCCAAACAAACACAAATTTTCTATCAACACTATTGTACAAACAATCTAACAATAAAGAATTAAAGAAAATAAAAGAATCTCAAGGATCTCGAACTGAGATAACTCCCACCGCGGTACACAACCCGATCTCAACACATCAAGACACATGAAATCACGAGAGTCCCGCCCTCCACTCTTAATCACAAGTATGGTGTACATCAAACCAGTTGAAACCTTTCACTAGATTAGTTCCATCAACAAAATTACAACATGTACTGGCACCCACACTGGTGGGGCATAAAAATCATAGCTCGTAGCAAAAAAACACTCAGAAATCACATCAAACCTACCGAAATGGACAACATGAATTTACTACTAGTCTCATAACTCCTGACAATGGAAAGAAATAGATGATAGACACGATTATCACTCATAGAACCTCCCAATAGGGTAATCACATAAATAGAGTGCTAATCATGAAATGCACACATAAATGAAGTAACAAATAGGGGAACTCACCCCGATAAGCAGAACCGTAATGAACTATGGATGGTGCATCTATATAACAAACTAAAATCATACCTGAATGACATTCACCTAGCCGCGACGGTCTCAAGCCTACTACATGAAACACATCAAAGAGCCGGGCCTTCCCCTCTTGGGTGCTCTATACTCGCTTGAATACCTCACTATGACACATCAACCCGAAGTTTAGGACAATATCTCACCATATGGCTTGTATCTCCACACTCAAAGCACCCTCTATGCTGACGAGGTTGTGGGAACTGTGCGGTACGAGTACCCCGAGTCCCATGAACACCTGAGTCACTATGCAAATCCTAAAGCGTGAACTGAAATGGCTAACCCATAAAACCTCTAACATAATTCGCTCTACCTCCAAAATAAGGACCATCTGATCTCCCCAGTCTACGAGGCTTCCTCACCTCCTTAAACTCTCTCTCCTAATCACATCTGCCCTATCTCTCATGGCCTCGCATGTCCTCTCTCTCCCTAGCATGCATACCATCTATCCTCCGAGCAACGCTCACCTCCTGCTCATAAGATATATCCATCTCAAACTCATGATCCATGCTTGACTTAATACAAGGAATAAGCCCCTAAATAAACTGGCAAACCCTCCCGCGAATAGTAGAACCAAGGCTAGGACATGTCTAGCCAAGCTGGTGTAATAGGAAACATACTCTGAGATAGTCTTAGTACCCTGGTGTAAATGCTCAAACTTTGCGTGCCATGCATCTTTGAGGCTCTGAAGGACAAACTCTCTCAGGAACATATCTAAAAACTGGGTCCAAGTCAGTGAAGCTATCTCATCCAAACTGTCTAACTCATAGGTGCGCCACCACTCATAAGTGGTTTCTTGAAGCTAGAAGGTGGTGAAAGAAACCCCACTCGATTCTGATATACCCATATTGCAAAAGATATGGTGACACTCCACCAGAATCCCAAGGCATCATCTGATGCCAAACTACTAAATACAGGAGGTTTGTACTTCTTGAACCTCTCAAGACTTAGCTGCTCATCCTCGAAAGCCGCTGCCTTGTCCTCGGGATGAACTTGCACTGCAGCCGGCACAGGAATAATCTTAGCGGCCTGCTCAACATGCATTTGCTGCTCAAGAGTGGGGGAGGTGGGAGCCTGTGCTCCTCTCCCGACCTGAGATGTGGCTGCAGTAAGGGGAAACAACCTCTCCTGAGCCAAAGTGGTGTACATGCTCATGAACTGCGCAAGAGTCTCCTGAAGAGCTGGAGTAGTAGTAGAAGTAGGCGTATTAGGTGCTTGGAATCCTACTGGTACTGCCGCTGGTACCTTGATGGCAGCTCGTGTGGGTGCTCTGGCTGCATCACGTGCGTATCCTCGGCCTCTACCCTGGCCCCAACCTCTGATGGACTTAGTAGGGGCCGCGAGTGCCTGATCATTTCGGGTAGCACATATCATCACCATCTGTGAGAGCATAGAAGACAGGGGTTTAGGCTTGTAATGTCAAAAATCTCGCACGACACAGAAATCAAATAAAGTGGAATTTTTCCTAATAGTTACATCGCCTATCGCGGGTAAGTACAGACGTATCTGTACCGATTCGGGAGATTTTAATAAAGCGTCTTGTGATTCATGACCCTTATGAACCTAGAGCTCTGATAGCGGGTATGGATTTAGAATTAGGTCTTTTTGAAAATGGATGGAAGGTGAGAATTCTGGTTTAAAGGCTTATTGGTATTGCTAGAAAGGCTAAATTTTAGTTGAGATGGTTTCTTTAGACTTATATTGATTGGGGTGATGTGGGATCACCCGCGTATGTATGTTGGAAGTGTTCATTTAGTGACTTGAGGACCTAAGGCAAATCTTGGCACGTTCAAGGACGATCGTTGATTTTAAGAGGGGGAGGATGTAACGACCCAACCGGTCGCTGCGGGAATTTAAGCTCCATTCGGTGGCTCACATCTTGAACAACTTCATAATATTGGTATCGACTTGTGTGCATGGTTGAATTCAGTTAATGGATGATTTAGAGTCAAATTTGGAAGAAGGAATCTAGTTTTTGAAGTTTGAACGGTGAGAATTTGACAGGAATTGGACTTTTGAGTAAACAGCTTCGGAATGAATTTTTGATGATTCCAACATCTTCATATGTTGATTTTGTACTTAAGTGTGCATCCGGATTTGGATTTGGAAATCCGTAGGATAAATTGAGGCATTTCGGCGAAAGTTGCAAAAGTTTAAGTTTGGAAATCGGAGAAGTTTGATCCGTAGTTGACTTTTGTGATATCTTGGTCGGAATGCAATTTTGAGGACTGGATCAGCTCCGTTATGTCATTTTAGACTTGTCTGAAAAAATTGGCGTTATTCCGAGTTGAATTGATAGGTTTCAGCATGAGATTTGATATTTGAAGATTTGGAAATACATACGTTTGATTTTTGGTTTGATCGTTGTTTTGGTGTTGTTTTATATGATTTGAAACTTCAAGAGAGTCCGTTAGGTCAAATGACTTGTTTGTGTGATTAGACAGGGTCTTGAGAGCCTTGGGTGTGTTTTGGATGGGCTACGGGTCATTTTGCCCTATGTTTGAACTGTTGTTCTGCTATCTGGTGTTTCCTTCTATGTGATCCCATATGCGTAGACGCGATCACATAGTACAATGTTAGTCTTCCGTATTTTCCTTCTATGTGATCGCATTGATTCGTTCACGATCGCATAGCATAAATTTGGACAGCAACACCTTCTATGCGATCACATTGATTTGTCCGCGATAGCATAACACTAATTTGGACAACAACATTTTCCTTTTATGCAATCACATTGATTTGTCCGCGATAGCATAGCACAAATTTGGACAACAACATTTTCCTTCTATGTTATTGCATTGATTTGTTCGCGATAGCATGACACAAATTTGGACAACAACATTTTCCTTCTATGCGATTGCATTGATTTGTTCGCGATAACACAACACAAATTTGGATAGTAACATTTTTTTATGCGATTGCATTGATTTTCCCGTGATCGCATAAGGCATTGGCCAATAGCTATTTTCTTCGATTCAATCGCATCACTTATCCCGCGATCGCAATGAACAAACACCTAGGCAGACAGAATATATTCCAAAATCGAGGGTTACACCATTTTCATCATATTTTGACTTCTAGAGCTCGGTTCTTGGTGATTTTTGGTGGGTTTGTCATGAAATTCAATTGGGTAAGTGTTCTTCAACTAGAATTAAATATAGTCCATGAACTTGTCTTTATTTTTATCATTTAAATAGTGTTTTGGGTTGGGAAAGAGTTGGTTTTGGAAGAAAATTTTCAAAATAAAAAATCATGATTTGAGGGACCAAATGGTATCGGAATTGGATAAATATTGTATGGTTGAACTCATTTTGGAAATAGTGATCGAATTTTGAAAAATTTGATGGGTTCCGAGGTGCGGCCCGGGGGTCCACTTTTGGGTCGATTTTTATATTTTTGAAAAGATTGAAACTTTATTATTTGGAATAGTTCCTTATTCGATTTATGCGTGCTTTGGAGGTATTATAGTAGGATTTGAGCTGTCTGAAGGTCTTTTTTGCTCGAGAAGTCCATATTAGAGTGCCGAGTTGCCGTCTTTGAAGTAAGTATCTTGCATAACCTTGTGTAGGGGACTTCCCCTTAGGATTGAGTCTTCGATGTTGATTGTAATTCGTGTACGTGAGGTGACGAGTGCGTACACAGACTTAATTGGGGGTAGTTTTCCCTAAGGTTCTTATAGTCATTACGTTGGAGTTATTCTTGATATGACTGTGCTTATTAGTTTCGTCTTTACATGCTTAGTTGGAATTATTTTCTTCATGATTTACTCTTACTGCCTATTTATCATCCTATTTGATTTAACTGAAGAATGTTGTCTCTCTTATCATCATGCTACCTTTTCATAACTGCCTGTGTTATTAAGGGTTATTGTCATCCCTCCTATAATCGCCTAGTCTTAAGTGTAGCTCATATCACATTCCATTTATTGAAATTATCTAATATTCTCATAACTTCCCAACCTTAAATGGAGTTTAGATGACCTATATCCTTGTCGACTTGCCTTTGTTTGGGATTATTAGACTCATGTTGTCTTCCTTATACTGATTTGTTTATTTTGGAATCATCACTACGTGTTAGTTTCCCTTTTAGTTAAAATGTCCCCGTTATGCCTTTCATTTTTCATATTATGGCTATTCTTGTGAACTCGTTATACCGATTCCTTGTGATTTGAAGTTTTGGAGATTCACTCGCTATATTTTGTATTACTGTCACTATTGTTATTGTGCTAATTATGTTGGTGCACGAGGTCTCTATCGTACGATTGTTGTTGTGTTATGCACGAGGTCTCTACCGTGCGGATTGTTGTTGAGGGGTTGCACGAGGTTATTGCCGTGCTATTGTTACTATTGATATATTACACATGCGGCGTGACAAGGGGGGATATGTATATATGCTTATATGTGTGTTGGGGATGTGGCGAGACAAGGCGAAAATATTATGATGCACGTGTGGTGAAACAAGGCGGGAACTTATTTTGTTATTATTTACACACATAGCGAGACAAGTTGAGCTATGTTACGGATTGATTGTGATGGCCTGGTGGGCATTCTTGTTGTTTAATATTGTTTTGTTGTATGCTTACTTGTATGAGCTTTACCTCGTGGAAGTTATGAGGAAACATCTTATGTGTTGTCTGTTCTTTTCTTATGCTTATTAGTTGGTAGGAACTATGTTAAAGCACTTGCACAAGCATACACGTAGTTGAACACTCCTATTGGATGTAATGTCCTCCTGATTTTGCTTAGTATAGATGTACACCCTCGTTTACTTATTATATATGTGAGAGTGGCCTTAGTTAGCAGGTGAGTTGTCAGCATGACCATGTGGTTGATGGGGGCACATGATGCCAAGTGTTAGATTTCAGGTACCGGGACTCATGAGCTGTAAAGGCCTGATGTGAGCACTGTCGTAGGATTTGAGTTATTGCTTACTTATCTGTATTGTGAATTTAGGATTTGGATTGTAAATTTTCTCGCTCTTCTATGTCATTATTCTTTGATTTTCGTTGTTACTTGCTGTTTTCTTCCCTTATTATATGTTGTAGTACTGTTAGCCATTGCGTGTAGTCTTTATATATACATCATGTCCCATTGTTGCTATATTTGTACAGTTTTATTTGACTGGTAGGTGTCCTGAATGTTCCTCATCACTACTCCACCGAGGTTAGTCGTGATACTTACTGGGCACCGCTGTGGTGTGCTCATACTACACTTCTGCACATTTTTGTTGTGCAGATCCAGGTACTTCCGCTTAGTCTTATCATCCTTGAGGCGAGGCACTTCTTTAGAGACTTCGAGGTATATATGCCGCATCCGCAGACTGAGAAGTCCCTTTTTATCTTTCTATAAAAAGTATTGCCCTTCAAAATTTTCCTTTGTTTAGACATTTCTGGAGTTAGGGCTTCTTATATATCTGTTAGCTTGTGATTCATAAGATTCCAACCAGTTTATTGCTAATATTTGTAATGATCATCCCAGTGCTTTTTGGGATAGAAAAAAGCATGTGGTGACATTACCTTATGAAGATTGTTTTGATGAGAATAATATTCCTACTAAGGCAAGACCTTGTCAAATGAATTCTGCATATTTGGATTTGTGTAAAAAAGAGATTGATAATTTATTGAAAAAGAATTTGATTAGACAATCTAGTTCTGCTTGGTCATGTACTGCTTTTTATGTTAATAAACATGCAGAACAAGAAAGAGGTGTACCTAGATTAGTTATTAATTATAAACCTCTTAATAAAGTTTTGAAATGGATTAGGTATCCTATCCCTAATAAAAAAGATTTATTGAATAGGTTACATGATGCAATCATTTTTTCTAAATTTGATTTAAAATCGGGATATTGGCAAATTCAGATTGCTGAACAAGACAGATATAAAACTGCTTTTAATGTTCCAATAGGACAATTTGAATGGAATGTTATGCCTTTTGGATTGAAGAATGCGCCTTCAGAATTTCAAAAGATTATGAATAATATATTTATTCCTTTTACAGATTTCATTATTGTTTACATAGATGATATTTTAGTATTTTCCAAAAATATTGAATTACATTTCAAACATTTAGAATTATTTCAAAAAATAGTTATTCAAAATGGATTAGTTATTTCTAAACCAAAAATGTGTCTCTTTCAAAGTAATATTAGATTTCTTGGTCATAATATTGGAAAAGGAACAATTACGCCTATTAATAGGACGATTGAATTCGGATCAAAATTTCCTGATATTATTACTAATAAGACTCAATTACAAAGATTTTTGGGTAGTTTAAATTATATTTCTCCGTTCATAAAAGACTTATCAAAAGATACTGCTATTTTATATGAAAGGCTAAAAAAGAACCCTCCTGCTTGGAATGATTCTCACACTGATGCTGTTAAGAAAATAAAATCCAAAATAAAAAAACTCCCTTATTTAACTTTGGCTAACCCAAATTGGGAAAAAACTGTTGAAACTGATGCTTCAGATATTGGATATGCGGGTATTTTGACTCAATTTTCTCCTGTTGAAAAAAGAGATTATGTTATACAATTTTATTCAGGAAAATGGAATGATAGTCAAAGAAATTATGCAACAGTAGCAAAAGAGATTTTAGCTATTGTAAAGAGTGTTTTAAAATTTCAGACGGATTTATATAATCAGAAATTTGTAATCAAAACAGATTGTCAAGCTGCTAAGTTCTTATTTAATAAGGATTTTAAGCACAATGTTTCTAAACAGATGTTTGCTAGATGGCAAGCATTATTGGCTCCTTTTGATTTTGAAATTGTTTATAAAAAAGGAATTGATAACAGTTTACCAGATTTTCTTACCCGAGAATATCTTACTAATGATTAATTTTCAGTTTTGTAGGATGAGGCCAAATTGGCCAAGACCTTCCTCTGGAAGGGGAAGAGGAGCAAATCAGAATAGATTTCAGACCCTAGGGCATATTCCAGCCCAGACAAGATTTCTTGAAGAAGGATCATCTTCATCATCAAATATAAGACCTTCTTTTGCAGATTACCAGAAATATCTAGATTTTATTGCCAGCAATGCTGGAACTGCTGGGGGTAGCAATGCTACTATTCAACCCACCTCTATTGAGGATAATAAAGATTTTGAACCCCTTAATGAAGATTCTTATGCAGTTATAATTGGGAAAACTGACAATGAGATTTTTGATATAAATCCTATAAAAGAGATTATAATTTATGTTGATAACAAAGATTTTCAATGGAAACACAATCCTTGGATTGTTATGAAAAGGTATTTAAACAATGCATTATTTCCAATGCAAACTTACAAGAATAGATTGCACTATGAAATGATTTTAACATCTACTGGATCAGTAGAAATTTCTCATAACAATACTAGTAATTCTAATAAATCATATTTTTCTTTTTCCAAAATGATTATTAAGAAAATTATTTTACCAGATGAATGGGGACTAAGTACTTTAAAAGATTGCCAGTATATACATCCAATTCAAAAGATGTCAATTAATTATAATTATTGGGATTATGTGGAGGCATTTTCAAAGACTTTATTTTATGAAAATGATGATCATAAGCACTCTTGGTTTATAAAAATTTGTGCTCAAGTTTTTAAAAGTACCCAGATTCCAAGTTGGTTCATTAAATGGTGGTCCTTTTTCGGGCCTTCCCAAGGAATACTACCAGTACAGTTTAAAGAGTTATATCATCAATGGGTAGAGATTTCGCCAAGGATTATGGATTTGGACAAAGAGGACAGATTATACCCAAAGACTCCGATTATGAATTTTTTTATGGAATTTTCTGTTCCTTGGATTTACAAATGGACCATTGAATTAGGGAAAGATTCAGATGAAGTACCTTGTTTATTTAGAAGACATTATACAAAATTTTGGCCTAAACTAATCTCAAAAGGATCTGATGGAAAGATGGTTGGGCAAGAGCTATTGGATACTATTAAGACTACAATTACCAAATATGACAAAGAAATCCCAGATGATGCAGAAATGGAAGAAAGTCATTTTAGAAAAATTACTAAAAAGATTCAAATAAAGAAAGGAGGAACATTATCTAAAGAAGAGCTAATTGCAGCTTACATGGAGCAGATTAAAAAAGATATTCAGAAGCAAATTACTGATGATGATGTTTTAATGGGGGATAATTTTGAAGATTCTCAAAGTGTAAATAGTATAACTTCAGAAGATTTACCGGATCTACTCAAGAAGGCTGAAGAAGAGATTTTGAAAATCAAAAAAGCCACTTAAGTTTCTAGAAGGGGCTATTATGTAATTTTATTCAGTTTACTGTAGGATTATTGACTTTTATGTCGGTTACTGTGCACTTTTACTGTGCACAATATTTTCTATAAATAAGGTAGATTTCATTTAGAGGAGGTAGGTTTTTCGGAACTCTTCTCTCTCTTTCTTAGATTTTCCTCTCCCTTCTCTCTAAAATTTCCTTTTGTAATACTACTTGTAATAGTTATTGTGAATAAATAAATCAAGAAGTTCTGGTAATCAGGTACTTTCTATTTCTTTAGTTATATTATATTTTCTATATTATAATTGTGTTTTATTTGTTTATTTGCCCAATGATGGGCTAAATTCATAAGTGTTAAATAATAACTGATATAGCTTAAGTATGATCGGAAAAGGTAATGACTCTTAATGAATAGCTTGCCTTGAAGAGGTAAAGGTTGTGGTATGGGTGTTAGTTTAAATAATTTTATAGCAAACTAAGCTTAAATCATGGCGTTGGTAAGCTCTAAGAGGGGTGTTCCCGGCATGGTTAGTGAGGGATTATATCGGGTATAAACCTTGTGATTCCGTTGGTAAGTCCTGTATGGCTGGTTAAATCGCCTATGGATGTTCCCGGTCGGGTTTATAACGAATAGTTCTGTGGTTTGCATAAAACAAATTAAACTATATAAATCCCATACTTCCTAAAAGGTCCTACAGCCCTAAAAAGGTCCTGCTTAAAGTTTTAGGGCACTTAACTTTTTGAGTTCTTATGTCTTGGTTTAATAAACCAAAATTTATTAAAAATATGATTAAGGAACAAGTAGATTTTCCTGTCCAACAAGATTTATTAAATACTTGGGTGATTCCTAAAGTAAATATAGAGGCTATTTATAAATTGGGAACTTTTGAAAAATTTGCTGGAAAAACTACTGTGAAAACTATAGAATTAAGTTTTACTATGGACAAAGATAGTGGAGTTTTCCATCTATTATCTCAAAATGACATAGATTATTACAAATCTAAAGATTTCAATTATTTACATATTGGTTTAGTTCAAGTTGCTTTTAAGCCATTAACATTGAAAGGCTTACCTGAAAGTTTTGTTGCTGCATTACGAGATGGTAGAAATTTAAATTGGAAAAATTCTTTGATTGGTTCTATACAATCAACCTTGGCTTATGGTGCAATTTATTTTAATGCTTATCCGAATTTAAATATTGCTCTAACTGATGTGAATATATTACAATCATTAATTTTGAATATTAAGATTAATGGATATGATTATTTACCCGGAACAGAAGTTATGTGTATTTGTACTAGAATTGTTTATAGACCTCTTTATACTTTATCTCCTAGATGTAAAATTGCTGAACAAAATCATGAGACTGTTTTGTTTGAAAATAATTTTTCTAAATCAAAAATTATTACTCGTAGATTAATTAAGTGGGAAGAAATAAATTTTCCTACTGAATGGATTATTGAAGAAGCTGCAGTACCTCGTGAGATTACTAGTGAGGAGATTTCTGATATCAGACAAAGTAAAGATGATTTAAAAAATTATCCCACCAACCTTTAAGTTGGCCAGTGAAACCAGCAACAATCATAGCAGCAATATCACGATCTTGATTTTTATTAATCTTACAAATAGTACTATACATCAACATTCTATGCACAGTAGTAAAAATTTGTTTATCATTAAAACCATCAATATTCCATTCATAAATTTCCTTGCTACTGTAACTATTATTAAAAATCTGATCTCTTTCTTCATTTAAAACATCCATCGGAGTTGGTCTATTGTAAGAATACTATCATGAATACTACTAGTGTTATTAAAATTGAAGGGCAATTAGCCTATCAGACTACTGATCAAACAAGTACTTCTCAAGTACAACAAAATGCTGTTTATACTTTGATTACTACTATGGTTGAACATTTTTGTGGTAGATGGACTGATGAAGCAGAAACTATCAGAACAACATTACAAAATTTACGTTGTAGACAACTATCTGATTTTAGATGGTATAAAGATGTATTCTTAAGTCGTGTTATGGAATTGCATGATTGCAGTCATGAGCATTGGAAGTCTAAATTTATTGATGGTTTACCTTCGATTTTTGCGGAAAGAGTGAGAAAACATTTACGTGGTCCGCATAATAAAATTCCTTATGATTCCTTGACTTATGGGAAAATTATTAGTGTTTGTACTCAAGAAGGTTTAGCTGTTTGTAATGATATAAAGATGAATTATCATATCAAAAAGAATAGATTGAATGAAAGGAAGCAATTAGGAGAATTTTGTGATCAATTTGCTTTTGATATTCCTGGTTCATCAAAAAAGAAAAAGAAGTTTTCTAAATTTTCTAAAGATGACAAGAAAAGAAAGTATAAGAAAAAGTTCACTTCTCGTGATAAGTCCTCTTGGGATAAGAAAGAAAAGAAAGTTTACAAAAAGAAGGGTAAGAAAGATTATAAAAGAAGGATTAGATGTCATAAATGTGGTAAATTTGGGCATTATGCGAATGAGTGCAAAACTCAGGAAAAGATTAAGAGTTTGGATCTGGATGAAAAAATAAAAGATTCTTTGTGTAAGATTTTATTAAATTCTGATTCTGATTCTAATTCTGAAATATCTGATTATTCTTCTACTGATTATAGTTCGGATGATTTAAGAATTCTTCATAATGAAGAATTATATTCTGATTCTGATAGATCTTCTTCAGAAGATATTTGTGCTTGCAAGAAAGATGATAGTCTATATGATTTAATTTCAAATTTTCAGGATTTGAATGTGAATATGATTAATGATGAAAAAATTATGAAGATTTTAAAGAAAATAGATGATAAAGATTTAAGAAATAAAATTCTGGATACAATTTTAAATGATGATTTTGATATTGACAACCAAAACAATATATCTTATAATACTCCTATCTTGAAGCAACCTGATTATTATTCAACTGCCGAGTTAAAAAGGATTTTGGTCCAAAGAAATTTTCCAGAAAAAGAAACTACTATTTCTGATTTAAAACAAGAACTTGTTATTTTAAAAGAAGAAATTATTTATTTGAAAAATCAGTCAAAAATTCATGATAGAAGAATTTCTAGCCTAGAAGATAATAGGACTTTTGATTTACATTTACAAGCAAACAAGGTTGAGAATTCTAAAGCAAATGAAACTGAGATTTCTGAGACTGAGATTTCTAAAAATAATAATACTGAGAAAATTAGCCAAGATCATACAAAAGATTCTTTTTTGACAAATATCTTCAGTGAAGATAGAAATGAATTTTTACAAAAAATGAGTATTATTACATCTCAAAAGTTTTATACTAAAATTACTTTACAAATTGATTACAATTTTAGAAAGGAATTCATTGCCTTATTTGACAGTGGAGCAGATGTAAATTGTGTTCAGGAAGGACTTATACCTTCAAGATATTTTCATAAAACAACTCATTGTTTAAGATCTGCTAATGGTAGTCAAATGAAATTGAATTATAAATTACCAAAAGCTTTTTTATGTAACAATGGTATTTGTTTACCTCAAAGTTTTATGATTGTGGAAGATATTTCTTGTCCAATTATTTTAGGGGTCCCATTCATGCATGCGATATTTCCTTTGAAAAGGTGGGATCATACTAAAATAATAGGAACTTATAATGATAAAGATTTTCAATTAGATTTTATCACTAAACCATTTACTAAGTCTATAAATCAAATTGTTGAAAAATTAATTTTAAAAAATCAACAAGTCAATTTTATAAAACAAGAAATTTCTTTATTAGAAATAGATATTTTACTAAAAAATCCAAAATTACAAGGAAAAGTGAATTTATTAAAAAACCAGTTTATTGCTAATATTTGTAATGATCATCCCAGTGCTTTTTGGGATAGAAAAAAGCATGTGGTGACATTACCTTATGAAGATTGTTTTGATGAGAATAATATTCCTACTAAGGCAAGACCTTGTCAAATGAATTCTGCATATTTGGATTTGTGTAAAAAAGAGATTGATAATTTATTGAAAAAGAATTTGATTAGACAATCTAGTTCTGCTTGGTCATGTACTGCTTTTTATGTTAATAAACATGCAGAACAAGAAAGAGGTGTACCTAGATTAGTTATTAATTATAAACCTCTTAATAAAGTTTTGAAATGGATTAGGTATCCTATCCCTAATAAAAAAGATTTATTGAATAGGTTACATGATGCAATCATTTTTTCTAAATTTGATTTAAAATCGGGATATTGGCAAATTCAGATTGCTGAACAAGACAGATATAAAACTGCTTTTAATGTTCCAATAGGACAATTTGAATGGAATGTTATGCCTTTTGGATTGAAGAATGCGCCTTCAGAATTTCAAAAGATTATGAATAATATATTTATTCCTTTTACAGATTTCATTATTGTTTACATAGATGATATTTTAGTATTTTCCAAAAATATTGAATTACATTTCAAACATTTAGAATTATTTCAAAAAATAGTTATTCAAAATGGATTAGTTATTTCTAAACCAAAAATGTGTCTCTTTCAAAGTAATATTAGATTTCTTGGTCATAATATTGGAAAAGGAACAATTACGCCTATTAATAGGACGATTGAATTCGGATCAAAATTTCCTGATATTATTACTAATAAGACTCAATTACAAAGATTTTTGGGTAGTTTAAATTATATTTCTCCGTTCATAAAAGACTTATCAAAAGATACTGCTATTTTATATGAAAGGCTAAAAAAGAACCCTCCTGCTTGGAATGATTCTCACACTGATGCTGTTAAGAAAATAAAATCCAAAATAAAAAAACTCCCTTGTTTAACTTTGGCTAACCCAAATTGGGAAAAAACTGTTGAAACTGATGCTTCAGATATGGGATATGCGGGTATTTTGACTCAATTTTCTCCTGTTGAAAAAAGAGATTATGTTATACAATTTTATTCAGGAAAATGGAATGATAGTCAAAGAAATTATGCAACAGTAGCAAAAGAGATTTTAGCTATTGTAAAGAGTGTTTTAAAATTTCAGACGGATTTATATAATCAGAAATTTGTAATCAAAACAGATTGTCAAGCTGCTAAGTTCTTATTTAATAAGGATTTTAAGCACAATGTTTCTAAACAGATGTTTGCTAGATGGCAAGCATTATTGGCTCCTTTTGATTTTGAAATTGTTTATAAAAAAGGAATTGATAACAGTTTACCAGATTTTCTTACCCGAGAATATCTTACTAATGATTAATTTTCAGTTTTGTAGGATGAGGCCAAATTGGCCAAGACCTTCCTCTGGAAGGGGAAGAGGAGCAAATCAGAATAGATTTCAGACCCTAGGGCATATTCCAGCCCAGACAAGATTTCTTGAAGAAGGATCATCTTCATCATCAAATATAAGACCTTCTTTTGCAGATTACCAGAAATATCTAGATTTTATTGCCAGCAATGCTGGAACTGCTGGGGGTAGCAATGCTACTATTCAACCCACCTCTATTGAGGATAATAAAGATTTTGAACCCCTTAATGAAGATTCTTATGCAGTTATAATTGGGAAAACTGACAATGAGATTTTTGATATAAATCCTATAAAAGAGATTATAATTTATGTTGATAACAAAGATTTTCAATGGAAACACAATCCTTGGATTGTTATGAAAAGGTATTTAAACAATGCATTATTTCCAATGCAAACTTACAAGAATAGATTGCACTATGAAATGATTTTAACATCTACTGGATCAGTAGAAATTTCTCATAACAATACTAGTAATTCTAATAAATCATATTTTTCTTTTTCCAAAATGATTATTAAGAAAATTATTTTACCAGATGAATGGGGACTAAGTACTTTAAAAGATTGCCAGTATATACATCCAATTCAAAAGATGTCAATTAATTATAATTATTGGGATTATGTGGAGGCATTTTCAAAGACTTTATTTTATGAAAATGATGATCATAAGCACTCTTGGTTTATAAAAATTTATGCTCAAGTTTTTAAAAGTACCCAGATTCCAAGTTGGTTCATTAAATGGTGGTCCTTTTTCGGGCCTTCCCAAGGAATACTACCAGTACAGTTTAAAGAGTTATATCATCAATGGGTAGAGATTTCGCCAAGGATTATGGATTTGGACAAAGAGGACAGATTATACCCAAAGACTCCGATTATGAATTTTTTTATGGAATTTTCTGTTCCTTGGATTTACAAATGGACCATTGAATTAGGGAAAGATTCAGATGAAGTACCTTGTTTATTTAGAAGACATTATACAAAATTTTGGCCTAAACTAATCTCAAAAGGATCTGATGGAAAGATGGTTGGGCAAGAGCTATTGGATACTATTAAGACTACAATTACCAAATATGACAAAGAAATCCCAGATGATGCAGAAATGGAAGAAAGTCATTTTAGAAAAATTACTAAAAAGATTCAAATAAAGAAAGGAGGAACATTATCTAAAGAAGAGCTAATTGCAGCTTACATGGAGCAGATTAAAAAAGATATTCAGAAGCAAATTACTGATGATGATGTTTTAATGGGGGATAATTTTGAAGATTCTCAAAGTGTAAATAGTATAACTTCAGAAGATTTACCGGATCTACTCAAGAAGGCTGAAGAAGAGATTTTGAAAATCAAAAAAGCCACTTAAGTTTCTAGAAGGGGCTATTATGTAATTTTATTCAGTTTACTGTAGGATTATTGACTTTTATGTCGGTTACTGTGCACTTTTACTGTGCACAATATTTTCTATAAATAAGGTAGATTTCATTTAGAGGAGGTAGGTTTTTCGGAACTCTTCTCTCTCTTTCTTAGATTTTCCTCTCCCTTCTCTCTAAAATTTCCTTTTGTAATACTACTTGTAATAGTTATTGTGAATAAATAAATCAAGAAGTTCTGGTAATCAGGTACTTTCTATTTCTTTAGTTATATTATATTTTCTATATTATAATTGTGTTTTATTTGTTTATTTGCCCAATGATGGGCTAAATTCATAAGTGTTAAATAATAACTGATATAGCTTAAGTATGATCGGAAAAGGTAATGACTCTTAATGAATAGCTTGCCTTGAAGGGGTAAAGGTTGTGGTATGGGTGTTAGTTTAAATAATTTTATAGCAAACTAAGCTTAAATCATGGCGTTGGTAAGCCCTAAGAGGGGTGTTCCCGGCATGGTTAGTGAGGGATTATATCGGGTATAAACCTTGTGATTCCGTTGGTAAGTCCTGTATGGCTGGTTAAATCGCCTATGGATGTTCCCGGTCGGGTTTATAACGAATAGTTCTGTGGTTTGCATAAAACAAATTAAACTATATAAATCCCATACTTCCTAAAAGGTCCTACAGCCCTAAAAAGGTCCTGCTTAAAGTAATAAAACATCCTTTGAATAGGCTTATCAGCCCATTTTGTATTGATTTTATTAACAAAATCATTTTCTGAAACATTCTGAGTAATAAAATTTTCTTGTTTTGTAGATAAAACAGGCTGAGGCTGTAAATCAATTCCAGTAATATTGGAATCAAAAACAATATTCTTTAGTTTCTCTTTTAAAAGCTGTTCAATTTCTTCAGTAGAATCAGTTTTGAAACTTTTTATTTCCGGAGGAGGTTGTAAAGTATTTTTGACAATTTTTAATTCTTGTTTTGGTTTATGAAAAGCTTCTATTTTTTCTTGTAAAATCTGTGTCTGTTTTAAATAATTGTCTAAATTCTTATGCAATGCCATGACATGCTCTCCTAATACATTCAAATAATAATTAGCATAATTCTGCTGTTTAAGAATCAAATTGACATGTTCACAAGTAGTTACAGCAACTTTGTTTTCAAATAATTTTGCAAAAGCAGTAAAATTAATAGTTTTACCCTCTCTATTGATATCAAAAGACTGAGTTGGAGGTAAAGAAGAAATCATTATATCTCCATTAGACAAATGATACTCATGTTCAATGACTGACAAATGATATCCCACATATTTAATCATGAACCATGGGACAAATGGCAATGAAATATTATTTCCTTCTAACTCTTTGTAAAATTCTTTAGAAAAATACTCTGTCTCATCTTTATTAAATGAAGAGAAAAACCACTTCCTAAATTCTTCCCATTTCGGACTATAAAATTCTAAAGAAATCTTTTTTCGTGCCAGAGAACCTGGACTAAAATCAATTTTTTTACTATCCATGTAAACCAGTTGGAAAATTCATGTCAGAATCTGTAGGATCACTTAAACGATCTTCACCTTTAGCAATATTATTATTATCTAAAATAATTTTATCAAAATTTGTATCTCTAATTTGAGAAGTTGAAGCCCTTGATGGAATATCTACAATATAATCTACTGGAGAAATATAAGAAGATACAGATCGGGTTAATCTTGAAGAGGAATCTGTTAGTCTTGGGATATCGTGGGTTTTAAAACTCAAAGTTACACTACCATCTTTACTTTGTCTGATATCAGAAATCTCCTCACTAGTAATCTCACGAGGTACTGCAGCTTCTTCAATAATCCATTCAGTAGGAAAATTTATTTCTTCCCACTTAATTAATCTACGAGTAATAATTTTTGATTTAGAAAAATTATTTTCAAACAAAACAGTCTCATGATTTTGTTCAGCAATTTTACATCTAGGAGATAAAGTATAAAGAGGTCTATAAACAATTCTAGTACAAATACACATAACTTCTGTTCCGGGTAAATAATCATATCCATTAATCTTAATATTCAAAATTAATGATTGTAATATATTCACATCAGTTAGAGCAATATTTAAATTCGGATAAGCATTAAAATAAATTGCACCATAAGCCAAGGTTGATTGTATAGAACCAATCAAAGAATTTTTCCAATTTAAATTTCTACCATCTCGTAATGCAGCAACAAAACTTTCAGGTAAGCCTTTCAATGTTAATGGCTTAAAAGCAACTTGAACTAAACCAATATGTAAATAATTGAAATCTTTAGATTTGTAATAATCTATGTCATTTTGAGATAATAGATGGAAAACTCCACTATCTTTGTCCATAGTAAAACTTAATTCTGTAGTTTTCACAGTAGTTTTTCCAGCAAATTTTTCAAAAGTTCCCAATTTATAAATAGCCTCTATATTTACTTTAGGAATCACCCAAGTATTTAATAAATCTTGTTGGACAGGAAAATCTACTTGTTCCTTAATCATATTTTTAATAAATTTTGGTTTATTAAACCAAGACATAAGAACTCAAAAAGTTAAGTGTTAAATAATAACTTTCATAACCTAAATATGATCTTCCATGGCTCTGATACCAAACTTTAAGCAGGACCTTTTTAGGGCTGTAGGACCTTTTAGGAAGTATGGGATTTATATAGTTTAATTTGTTTTATGCAAACCACAGAACTATTCGTTATAAACCCGACCGGGAACATCCATAGGCGATTTAACCAGCCATACAGGACTTACCAACGGAATCACAAGGTTTATACCCGATATAATCCCTCACTAACCATGCCGGGAACACCCCTCTTAGGGCTTACCAACGCCATGATTTAAGCTTAGTTTGCTATAAAATTATTTAAACTAACACCCATACCACAACCTTTACCCCTTCAAGGCAAGCTATTCATTAAGAGTCATTACCTTTTCCGATCATACTTAAGCTATATCAGTTATTATTTAACACTTATGAATTTAGCCCATCATTGGGCAAATAAACAAATAAAACACAATTATAATATAGAAAATATAATATAACTAAAGAAATAGAAAGTACCTGATTACCAGAACTTCTTGATTTATTTATTCACAATAACTATTACAAGTAGTATTACAAAAGGAAATTTTAGAGAGAAGGGAGAGGAAAATCTAAGAAAGAGAGAGAAGAGTTCCGAAAAACCTACCTCCTCTAAATGAAATCTACCTTATTTATAGAAAATATTGTGCACAGTAAAAGTGCACAGTAACCGACATAAAAGTCAATAATCCTACAGTAAACTGAATAAAATTACATAATAGCCCCTTCTAGAAACTTAAGTGGCTTTTTTGATTTTCAAAATCTCTTCTTCAGCCTTCTTGAGTAGATCCGGTAAATCTTCTGAAGTTATACTATTTACACTTTGAGAATCTTCAAAATTATCCCCCATTAAAACATCATCATCAGTAATTTGCTTCTGAATATCTTTTTTAATCTGCTCCATGTAAGCTGCAATTAGCTCTTCTTTAGATAATGTTCCTCCTTTCTTTATTTGAATCTTTTTAGTAATTTTTCTAAAATGACTTTCTTCCATTTCTGCATCATCTGGGATTTCTTTGTCATATTTGGTAATTGTAGTCTTAATAGTATCCAATAGCTCTTGCCCAACCATCTTTCCATCAGATCCTTTTGAGATTAGTTTAGGCCAAAATTTTGTATAATGTCTTCTAAATAAACAAGGTACTTCATCTGAATCTTTCCCTAATTCAATGGTCCATTTGTAAATCCAAGGAACAGAAAATTCCATAAAAAAATTCATAATCGGAGTCTTTGGGTATAATCTGTCCTCTTTGTCCAAATCCATAATCCTTGGCGAAATCTCTACCCATTGATGATATAACTCTTTAAACTGTACTGGTAGTATTCCTTGGGAAGGCCCGAAAAAGGACCACCATTTAATGAACCAACTTGGAATCTGAGTACTTTTAAAAACTTGAGCACAAATTTTTATAAACCAAGAGTGCTTATGATCATCATTTTCATAAAATAAAGTCTTTGAAAATGCCTCCACATAATCCCAATAATTATAATTAATTGACATCTTTTGAATTGGATGTATATACTGGCAATCTTTTAAAGTACTTAGTCCCCATTCATCTGGTAAAATAATTTTCTTAATAATCATTTTGGAAAAAGAAAAATATGATTTATTAGAATTACTAGTATTGTTATGAGAAATTTCTACTGATCCAGTAGATGTTAAAATCATTTCATAGTGCAATTTAGGTTATGAAAGTTATTATTTAACACTTAACTTTTTGAGTTCTTATGTCTTGGTTTAATAAACCAAAATTTATTAAAAATATGATTAAGGAACAAGTAGATTTTCCTGTCCAACAAGATTTATTAAATACTTGGGTGATTCCTAAAGTAAATATAGAGGCTATTTATAAATTGGGAACTTTTGAAAAATTTGCTGGAAAAACTACTGTGAAAACTACAGAATTAAGTTTTACTATGGACAAAGATAGTGGAGTTTTCCATCTATTATCTCAAAATGACATAGATTATTACAAATCTAAAGATTTCAATTATTTACATATTGGTTTAGTTCAAGTTGCTTTTAAGCCATTAACATTGAAAGGCTTACCTGAAAGTTTTGTTGCTGCATTACGAGATGGTAGAAATTTAAATTGGAAAAATTCTTTGATTGGTTCTATACAATCAACCTTGGCTTATGGTGCAATTTATTTTAATGCTTATCCGAATTTAAATATTGCTCTAACTGATGTGAATATATTACAATCATTAATTTTGAATATTAAGATTAATGGATATGATTATTTACCCGGAACAGAAGTTATGTGTATTTGTACTAGAATTGTTTATAGACCTCTTTATACTTTATCTCCTAGATGTAAAATTGCTGAACAAAATCATGAGACTGTTTTGTTTGAAAATAATTTTTCTAAATCAAAAATTATTACTCGTAGATTAATTAAGTGGGAAGAAATAAATTTTCCTACTGAATGGATTATTGAAGAAGCTGCAGTACCTCGTGAGATTACTAGTGAGGAGATTTCTGATATCAGACAAAGTAAAGATGGTAGTGTAACTTTGAGTTTTAAAACCCACGATATCCCAAGACTAACAGATTCCTCTTCAAGATTAACCCGATCTGTATCTTCTTATATTTCTCCAGTAGATTATATTGTAGATATTCCATCAAGGGCTTCAACTTCTCAAATTAGAGATACAAATTTTGATAAAATTATTTTAGATAATAATAATATTGCTAAAGGTGAAGATCGTTTAAGTGATCCTACAGATTCTGACATGAATTTTCCAACTGGTTTACATGGATAGTAAAAAAATTGATTTTAGTCCAGGTTCTCTGGCACGAAAAAAGATTTCTTTAGAATTTTATAGTCCGAAATGGGAAGAATTTAGGAAGTGGTTTTTCTCTTCATTTAATAAAGATGAGACAGAGTATTTTTCTAAAGAATTTTACAAAGAGTTAGAAGGAAATAATATTTCATTGCCATTTGTCCCATGGTTCATGATTAAATATGTGGGATATCATTTGTCAGTCATTGAACATGAGTATCATTTGTCTAATGGAGATATAATGATTTCTTCTTTACCTCCAACTCAGTCTTTTGATATCAATAGAGAGGGTAAAACTATTAATTTTACTGCTTTTGCAAAATTATTTGAAAACAAAGTTGCTGTAACTACTTGTGAACATGTCAATTTGATTCTTAAACAGCAGAATTATGCTAATTATTATTTGAATGTATTAGGAGAGCATGTCATGGCATTGCATAAGAATTTAGACGATTATTTAAAACAGACACAGATTTTACAAGAAAAAATAGAAGCTTTTCATAAACCAAAACAAGAATTAAAAATTGTCAAAAATACTTTACAACCTCCTCCGGAAATAAAAAGTTTCAAAACTGATTCTACTGAAGAAATTGAACAGCTTTTAAAAGAGAAACTAAAGAATATTGTTTTTGATTCCAATATTACTGGAATTGATTTACAGCCTCAACCTGTTTTATCTACAAAACAAGAAAATTTTATTACTCAGAATGTTTCAGAAAATGATTTTGTTAATAAAATCAATACAAAATGGGCTGATAAGCCTATTCAAAGGATGTTTTATTACAATAGACCAACTCCGATGGATGTTTTAAATGAAGAAAGAGATCAGATTTTTAATAAAAGTTACAGTAGCAAGGAAATTTATGAATGGAATATTGATGGTTTTAATGATAAACAAATTTTTACTACTGTGCATAGAATGTTGATGTATAGTACTATTTGTAAGATTAATAAAAATCAAGATCGTGATATTGCTGCTATGATTGTTGCTGGTTTCACTGGCCAACTTAAAGGTTGGTGGGATAATTTTTTAAATCAAGAACAAAAGAATACTATCATGAATACTACTAGTGTTATTAAAATTGAAGGGCAATTAGCCTATCAGACTACTGATCAAACAAGTACTTCTCAAGTACAACAAAATGCTGTTTATACTTTGATTACTACTATGGTTGAACATTTTTGTGGTAGATGGACTGATGAAGCAGAAACTATTAGAACAACATTACAAAATTTACGTTGTAGACAACTATCTGATTTTAGATGGTATAAAGATGTATTCTTAAGTCGTGTTATGGAATTGCATGATTGCAGTCATGAGCATTGGAAGTCTAAATTTATTGATGGTTTACCTTCGATTTTTGCGGAAAGAGTGAGAAAACATTTACGTGGTCCGCATAATAAAATTCCTTATGATTCCTTGACTTATGGGAAAATTATTAGTGTTTGTACTCAAGAAGGTTTAGCTGTTTGTAATGATATAAAGATGAATTATCATATCAAAAAGAATAGATTGAATGAAAGGAAGCAATTAGGAGAATTTTGTGATCAATTTGCTTTTGATATTCCTGGTTCATCAAAAAAGAAAAAGAAGTTTTCTAAATTTTCTAAAGATGACAAGAAAAGAAAGTATAAGAAAAAGTTCACTTCTCGTGATAAGTCCTCTTGGGATAAGAAAGAAAAGAAAGTTTACAAAAAGAAGGGTAAGAAAGATTATAAAAGAAGGATTAGATGTCATAAATGTGGTAAATTTGGGCATTATGCGAATGAGTGCAAAACTCAGGAAAAGATTAAGAGTTTGGATCTGGATGAAAAAATAAAAGATTCTTTGTGTAAGATTTTATTAAATTCTGATTCTGATTCTAATTCTGAAATATCTGATTATTCTTCTACTGATTATAGTTCGGATGATTTAAGAATTCTTCATAATGAAGAATTATATTCTGATTCTGATAGATCTTCTTCAGAAGATATTTGTGCTTGCAAGAAAGATGATAGTCTATATGATTTAATTTCAAATTTTCAGGATTTGAATGTGAATATGATTAATGATGAAAAAATTATGAAGATTTTAAAGAAAATAGATGATAAAGATTTAAGAAATAAAATTCTGGATACAATTTTAAATGATGATTTTGATATTGACAACCAAAACAATATATCTTATAATACTCCTATCTTGAAGCAACCTGATTATTATTCAACTGCCGAGTTAAAAAGGATTTTGGTCCAAAGAAATTTTCCAGAAAAAGAAACTACTATTTCTGATTTAAAACAAGAACTTGTTATTTTAAAAGAAGAAATTATTTATTTGAAAAATCAGTCAAAAATTCATGATAGAAGAATTTCTAGCCTAGAAGATAATAGGACTTTTGATTTACATTTACAAGCAAACAAGGTTGAGAATTCTAAAGCAAATGAAACTGAGATTTCTGAGACTGAGATTTCTAAAAATAATAATACTGAGAAAATTAGCCAAGATCATACAAAAGATTCTATTTTGACAAATATCTTCAGTGAAGATAGAAATGAATTTTTACAAAAAATGAGTATTATTACATCTCAAAAGTTTTATACTAAAATTACTTTACAAATTGATTACAATTTTAGAAAGGAATTCATTGCCTTATTTGACAGTGGAGCAGATGTAAATTGTGTTCAGGAAGGACTTATACCTTCAAGATATTTTCATAAAACAACTCATTGTTTAAGATCTGCTAATGGTAGTCAAATGAAATTGAATTATAAATTACCAAAAGCTTTTTTATGTAACAATGGTATTTGTTTACCTCAAAGTTTTATGATTGTGGAAGATATTTCTTGTCCAATTATTTTAGGGGTCCCATTCATGCATGCGATATTTCCTTTGAAAAGGTGGGATCATACTAAAATAATAGGAACTTATAATGATAAAGATTTTCAATTAGATTTTATCACTAAACCATTTACTAAGTCTATAAATCAAATTGTTGAAAAATTAATTTTAAAAAATCAACAAGTCAATTTTATAAAACAAGAAATTTCTTTATTAGAAATAGATATTTTACTAAAAAATCCAAAATTACAAGGAAAAGTGAATTTATTAAAAAACCAGTTTATTGCTAATATTTGTAATGATCATCCCAGTGCTTTTTGGGATAAAAAAAAAGCATGTGGTGACATTACCTTATGAAGATTGTTTTGATGAGAATAATATTCCTACTAAGGCAAGACCTTGTCAAATGAATTCTGCATATTTGGATTTGTGTAAAAAAGAGATTGATAATTTATTGAAAAAGAATTTGATTAGACAATCTAGTTCTGCTTGGTCATGTACTGCTTTTTATGTTAATAAACATGCAGAACAAGAAAGAGGTGTACCTAGATTAGTTATTAATTATAAACCTCTTAATAAAGTTTTGAAATGGATTAGGTATCCTATCCCTAATAAAAAAGATTTATTGAATAGGTTACATGATGCAATCATTTTTTCTAAATTTGATTTAAAATCGGGATATTGGCAAATTCAGATTGCTGAACAAGACAGATATAAAACTGCTTTTAATGTTCCAATAGGACAATTTGAATGGAATGTTATGCCTTTTGGATTGAAGAATGCGCCTTCAGAATTTCAAAAGATTATGAATAATATATTTATTCCTTTTACAGATTTCATTATTGTTTACATAGATGATATTTTAGTATTTTCCAAAAATATTGAATTACATTTCAAACATTTAGAATTATTTCAAAAAATAGTTATTCAAAATGGATTAGTTATTTCTAAACCAAAAATGTGTCTCTTTCAAAGTAATATTAGATTTCTTGGTCATAATATTGGAAAAGGAACAATTACGCCTATTAATAGGACGATTGAATTCGGATCAAAATTTCCTGATATTATTACTAATAAGACTCAATTACAAAGATTTTTGGGTAGTTTAAATTATATTTCTCCGTTCATAAAAGACTTATCAAAAGATACTGCTATTTTATATGAAAGGCTAAAAAAGAACCCTCCTGCTTGGAATGATTCTCACACTGATGCTGTTAAGAAAATAAAATCCAAAATAAAAAAACTCCCTTGTTTAACTTTGGCTAACCCAAATTGGGAAAAAACTGTTGAAACTGATGCTTCAGATATTGGATATGCGGGTATTTTGACTCAATTTTCTCCTGTTGAAAAAAGAGATTATGTTATACAATTTTATTCAGGAAAATGGAATGATAGTCAAAGAAATTATGCAACAGTAGCAAAAGAGATTTTAGCTATTGTAAAGAGTGTTTTAAAATTTCAGACGGATTTATATAATCAGAAATTTGTAATCAAAACAGATTGTCAAGCTGCTAAGTTCTTATTTAATAAGGATTTTAAGCACAATGTTTCTAAACAGATGTTTGCTAGATGGCAAGCATTATTGGCTCCTTTTGATTTTGAAATTGTTTATAAAAAAGGAATTGATAACAGTTTACCAGATTTTCTTACCCGAGAATATCTTACTAATGATTAATTTTCAGTTTTGTAGGATGAGGCCAAATTGGCCAAGACCTTCCTCTGGAAGGGGAAGAGGAGCAAATCAGAATAGATTTCAGACCCTAGGGCATATTCCAGCCCAGACAAGATTTCTTGAAGAAGGATCATCTTCATCATCAAATATAAGACCTTCTTTTGCAGATTACCAGAAATATCTAGATTTTATTGCCAGCAATGCTGGAACTGCTGGGGGTAGCAATGCTACTATTCAACCCACCTCTATTGAGGATAATAAAGATTTTGAACCCCTTAATGAAGATTCTTATGCAGTTATAATTGGGAAAACTGACAATGAGATTTTTGATATAAATCCTATAAAAGAGATTATAATTTATGTTGATAACAAAGATTTTCAATGGAAACACAATCCTTGGATTGTTATGAAAAGGTATTTAAACAATGCATTATTTCCAATGCAAACTTACAAGAATAGATTGCACTATGAAATGATTTTAACATCTACTGGATCAGTAGAAATTTCTCATAACAATACTAGTAATTCTAATAAATCATATTTTTCTTTTTCCAAAATGATTATTAAGAAAATTATTTTACCAGATGAATGGGGACTAAGTACTTTAAAAGATTGCCAGTATATACATCCAATTCAAAAGATGTCAATTAATTATAATTATTGGGATTATGTGGAGGCATTTTCAAAGACTTTATTTTATGAAAATGATGATCATAAGCACTCTTGGTTTATAAAAATTTGTGCTCAAGTTTTTAAAAGTACCCAGATTCCAAGTTGGTTCATTAAATGGTGGTCCTTTTTCGGGCCTTCCCAAGGAATACTACCAGTACAGTTTAAAGAGTTATATCATCAATGGGTAGAGATTTCGCCAAGGATTATGGATTTGGACAAAGAGGACAGATTATACCCAAAGACTCCGATTATGAATTTTTTTATGGAATTTTCTGTTCCTTGGATTTACAAATGGACCATTGAATTAGGGAAAGATTCAGATGAAGTACCTTGTTTATTTAGAAGACATTATACAAAATTTTGGCCTAAACTAATCTCAAAAGGATCTGATGGAAAGATGGTTGGGCAAGAGCTATTGGATACTATTAAGACTACAATTACCAAATATGACAAAGAAATCCCAGATGATGCAGAAATGGAAGAAAGTCATTTTAGAAAAATTACTAAAAAGATTCAAATAAAGAAAGGAGGAACATTATCTAAAGAAGAGCTAATTGCAGCTTACATGGAGCAGATTAAAAAAGATATTCAGAAGCAAATTACTGATGATGATGTTTTAATGGGGGATAATTTTGAAGATTCTCAAAGTGTAAATAGTATAACTTCAGAAGATTTACCGGATCTACTCAAGAAGGCTGAAGAAGAGATTTTGAAAATCAAAAAAGCCACTTAAGTTTCTAGAAGGGGCTATTATGTAATTTTATTCAGTTTACTGTAGGATTATTGACTTTTATGTCGGTTACTGTGCACTTTTACTGTGCACAATATTTTCTATAAATAAGGTAGATTTCATTTAGAGGAGGTAGGTTTTTCGGAACTCTTCTCTCTCTTTCTTAGATTTTCCTCTCCCTTCTCTCTAAAATTTCCTTTTGTAATACTACTTGTAATAGTTATTGTGAATAAATAAATCAAGAAGTTCTGGTAATCAGGTACTTTCTATTTCTTTAGTTATATTATATTTTCTATATTATAATTGTGTTTTATTTGTTTATTTGCCCAATGATGGGCTAAATTCATAAGTGTTAAATAATAACTGATATAGCTTAAGTATGATCGGAAAAGGTAATGACTCTTAATGAATAGCTTGCCTTGAAGGGGTAAAGGTTGTGGTATGGGTGTTAGTTTAAATAATTTTATAGCAAACTAAGCTTAAATCATGGCGTTGGTAAGCCCTAAGAGGGGTGTTCCCGGCATGGTTAGTGAGGGATTATATCGGGTATAAACCTTGTGATTCTGTTGGTAAGTCCTGTATGGCTGGTTAAATCGCCTATGGATGTTCCCGGTCGGGTTTATAACGAATAGTTCTGTGGTTTGCATAAAACAAATTAAACTATATAAATCCCATACTTCCTAAAAGGTCCTACAGCCCTAAAAAGGTCCTGCTTAAAGTTTGCTTAAAGTTTGGTATCAGAGCCTATGGATGTTCCCGGTCGGGTTGATACCAAACTTTAAGCAGGACCTTTTTAGGGCTGTAGGACCTTTTAGGAAGTATGGGATTTATATAGTTTAATTTGTTTTATGCAAACCACAGAACTATTCGTTATAAACCCAACCGGGAACATCCATAGGCGATTTAACCAGCCATACAGGACTTACCAACGGAATCACAAGGTTTATACCCGATATAATCCCTCACTAACCATGCCGGGAACACCCCTCTTAGGGCTTACCAACGCCATGATTTAAGCTTAGTTTGCTATAAAATTATTTAAACTAACACCCATACCACAACCTTTACCCCTTCAAGGCAAGCTATTCATTAAGAGTCATTACCTTTTCCGATCATACTTAAGCTATATCAGTTATTATTTAACACTTATGAATTTAGCCCATCATTGGGCAAATAAACAAATAAAACACAATTATAATATAGAAAATATAATATAACTAAAGAAATAGAAAGTACCTGATTACCAGAACTTCTTGATTTATTTATTCACAATAACTATTACAAGTAGTATTACAAAAGGAAATTTTAGAGAGAAGGGAGAGGAAAATCTAAGAAAGAGAGAGAAGAGTTCCGAAAAACCTACCTCCTCTAAATGAAATCTACCTTATTTATAGAAAATATTGTGCACAGTAAAAGTGCACAGTAACCGACATAAAAGTCAATAATCCTACAGTAAACTGAATAAAATTACATAATAGCCCCTTCTAGAAACTTAAGTGGCTTTTTTGATTTTCAAAATCTCTTCTTCAGCCTTCTTGAGTAGATCCGGTAAATCTTCTGAAGTTATACTATTTACACTTTGAGAATCTTCAAAATTATCCCCCATTAAAACATCATCATCAGTAATTTGCTTCTGAATATCTTTTTTAATCTGCTCCATGTAAGCTGCAATTAGCTCTTCTTTAGATAATGTTCCTCCTTTCTTTATTTGAATCTTTTTAGTAATTTTTCTAAAATGACTTTCTTCCATTTCTGCATCATCTGGGATTTCTTTGTCATATTTGGTAATTGTAGTCTTAATAGTATCCAATAGCTCTTGCCCAACCATCTTTCCATCAGATCCTTTTGAGATTAGTTTAGGCCAAAATTTTGTATAATGTCTTCTAAATAAACAAGGTACTTCATCTGAATCTTTCCCTAATTCAATGGTCCATTTGTAAATCCAAGGAACAGAAAATTCCATAAAAAAATTCATAATCGGAGTCTTTGGGTATAATCTGTCCTCTTTGTCCAAATCCATAATCCTTGGCGAAATCTCTACCCATTGATGATATAACTCTTTAAACTGTACTGGTAGTATTCCTTGGGAAGGCCCGAAAAAGGACCACCATTTAATGAACCAACTTGGAATCTGGGTACTTTTAAAAACTTGAGCACAAATTTTTATAAACCAAGAGTGCTTATGATCATCATTTTCATAAAATAAAGTCTTTGAAAATGCCTCCACATAATCCCAATAATTATAATTAATTGACATCTTTTGAATTGGATGTATATACTGGCAATCTTTTAAAGTACTTAGTCCCCATTCATCTGGTAAAATAATTTTCTTAATAATCATTTTGGAAAAAGAAAAATATGATTTATTAGAATTACTAGTATTGTTATGAGAAATTTCTACTGATCCAGTAGATGTTAAAATCATTTCATAGTGCAATCTATTCTTGTAAGTTTGCATTGGAAATAATGCATTGTTTAAATACCTTTTCATAACAATCCAAGGATTGTGTTTCCATTGAAAATCTTTGTTATCAACATAAATTATAATCTCTTTTATAGGATTTATATCAAAAATCTCATTGTCAGTTTTCCCAATTATAACTGCATAAGAATCTTCATTAAGGGGTTCAAAATCTTTATTATCCTCAATAGAGGTGGGTTGAATAGTAGCATTGCTACCCCCAGCAGTTCCAGCATTGCTGGCAATAAAATCTAGATATTTCTGGTAATCTGCAAAAGAAGGTCTTATATTTGATGATGAAGATGATCCTTCTTCAAGAAATCTTGTCTGGGCTGGAATATGCCCTAGGGTCTGAAATCTATTCTGATTTGCTCCTCTTCCCCTTCCAGAGGAAGGTCTTGGCCAATTTGGCCTCATCCTACAAAACTGAAAATTAATCATTAGTAAGATATTCTCGGGTAAGAAAATCTGGTAAACTGTTATCAATTCCTTTTTTATAAACAATTTCAAAATCAAAAGGAGCCAATAATGCTTGCCATCTAGCAAACATCTGTTTAGAAACATTGTGCTTAAAATCCTTATTAAATAAGAACTTAGCAGCTTGACAATCTGTTTTGATTACAAATTTCTGATTATATAAATCCGTCTGAAATTTTAAAACACTCTTTACAATAGCTAAAATCTCTTTTGCTACTGTTGCATAATTTCTTTGACTATCATTCCATTTTCCTGAATAAAATTGTATAACATAATCTCTTTTTTCAACAGGAGAAAATTGAGTCAAAATACCCGCATATCCAATATCTGAAGCATCAGTTTCAACAGTTTTTTCCCAATTTGGGTTAGCCAAAGTTAAACAAGGGAGTTTTTTTATTTTGGATTTTATTTTCTTAACAGCATCAGTGTGAGAATCATTCCAAGCAGGAGGGTTCTTTTTTAGCCTTTCATATAAAATAGCAGTATCTTTTGATAAAAATTTGTCAAAAGATGATTATTGGGATTATGTGGAGGCATTTTCAAAGACTTTATTTTATGAAAATGATGATCATAAGCACTCTTGGTTTATAAAAATTTGTGCTCAAGTTTTTAAAAGTACCCAGATTCCAAGTTGGTTCATTAAATGGTGGTCCTTTTTCGGGCCTTCCCAAGGAATACTACCAGTACAGTTTAAAGAGTTATATCATCAATGGGTAGAGATTTCGCCAAGGATTATGGATTTGGACAAAGAGGACAGATTATACCCAAAGACTCCGATTATGAATTTTTTTATGGAATTTTCTGTTCCTTGGATTTACAAATGGACCATTGAATTAGGGAAAGATTCAGATGAAGTACCTTGTTTATTTAGAAGACATTATACAAAATTTTGGCCTAAACTAATCTCAAAAGGATCTGATGGAAAGATGGTTGGGCAAGAGCTATTGGATACTATTAAGACTACAATTACCAAATATGACAAAGAAATCCCAGATGATGCAGAAATGGAAGAAAGTCATTTTAGAAAAATTACTAAAAATATTCAAATAAAGAAAGGAGGAACATTATCTAAAGAAGAGCTAATTGCAGCTTACATGGAGCAGATTAAAAAAGATATTCAGAAGCAAATTACTGATGATGATGTTTTAATGGGGGATAATTTTGAAGATTCTCAAAGTGTAAATAGTATAACTTCAGAAGATTTACCGGATCTACTCAAGAAGGCTGAAGAAGAGATTTTGAAAATCAAAAAAGCCACTTAAGTTTCTAGAAGGGGCTATTATGTAATTTTATTCAGTTTACTGTAGGATTATTGACTTTTATGTCGGTTACTGTGCACTTTTACTGTGCACAATATTTTCTATAAATAAGGTAGATTTCATTTAGAGGAGGTAGGTTTTTCGGAACTCTTCTCTCTCTTTCTTAGATTTTCCTCTCCCTTCTCTCTAAAATTTCCTTTTGTAATACTACTTGTAATAGTTATTGTGAATAAATAAATCAAGAAGTTCTGGTAATCAGGTACTTTCTATTTCTTTAGTTATATTATATTTTCTATATTATAATTGTGTTTTATTTGTTTATTTGCCCAATGATGGGCTAAATTCATAAGTGTTAAATAATAACTGATATAGCTTAAGTATGATCGGAAAAGGTAATGACTCTTAATGAATAGCTTGCCTTGAAGGGGTAAAGGTTGTGGTATGGGTGTTAGTTTAAATAATTTTATAGCAAACTAAGCTTAAATCATGGCGTTGGTAAGCCCTAAGAGGGGTGTTCCCGGCATGGTTAGTGAGGGATTATATCGGGTATAAACCTTGTGATTCCGTTGGTAAGTCCTGTATGGCTGGTTAAATCGCCTATGGATGTTCCCGGTTGGGTTTATAACGAATAGTTCTGTGGTTTGCATAAAACAAATTAAACTATATAAATCCCATACTTCCTAAAAGGTCCTACAGCCCTAAAAAGGTCCTGCTTAAAGTTTGGTATCAGAGCCATGGAAGATCATATTTAGGTTATGAAAGTTATTATTTAACACTTAACTTTTTGAGTTCTTATGTCTTGGTTTAATAAACCAAAATTTATTAAAAATATGATTAAGGAACAAGTAGATTTTCCTGTCCAACAAGATTTATTAAATACTTGGGTGATTCCTAAAGTAAATATAGAGGCTATTTATAAATTGGGAACTTTTGAAAAATTTGCTGGAAAAACTACTGTGAAAACTACAGAATTAAGTTTTACTATGGACAAAGATAGTGGAGTTTTCCATCTATTATCTCAAAATGACATAGATTATTACAAATCTAAAGATTTCAATTATTTACATATTGGTTTAGTTCAAGTTGCTTTTAAGCCATTAACATTGAAAGGCTTACCTGAAAGTTTTGTTGCTGCATTACGAGATGGTAGAAATTTAAATTGGAAAAATTCTTTGATTGGTTCTATACAATCAACCTTGGCTTATGGTGCAATTTATTTTAATGCTTATCCGAATTTAAATATTGCTCTAACTGATGTGAATATATTACAATCATTAATTTTGAATATTAAGATTAATGGATATGATTATTTACCCGGAACAGAAGTTATGTGTATTTGTACTAGAATTGTTTATAGACCTCTTTATACTTTATCTCCTAGATGTAAAATTGCTGAACAAAATCATGAGACTGTTTTGTTTGAAAATAATTTTTCTAAATCAAAAATTATTACTTGTAGATTAATTAAGTGGGAAGAAATAAATTTTCCTACTGAATGGATTATTGAAGAAGCTGCAGTACCTCGTGAGATTACTAGTGAGGAGATTTCTGATATCAGACAAAGTAAAGATGGTAGTGTAACTTTGAGTTTTAAAACCCACGATATCCCAAGACTAACAGATTCCTCTTCAAGATTAACCCGATCTGTATCTTCTTATATTTCTCCAGTAGATTATATTGTAGATATTCCATCAAGGGCTTCAACTTCTCAAATTAGAGATACAAATTTTGATAAAATTATTTTAGATAATAATAATATTGCTAAAGGTGAAGATCGTTTAAGTGATCCTACAGATTCTGACATGAATTTTCCAACTGGTTTACATGGATAGTAAAAAAATTGATTTTAGTCCAGGTTCTCTGGCACGAAAAAAGATTTCTTTAGAATTTTATAGTCCGAAATGGGAAGAATTTAGGAAGTGGTTTTTCTCTTCATTTAATAAAGATGAGACAGAGTATTTTTCTAAAGAATTTTACGAAGAGTTAGAAGGAAATAATATTTCATTGCCATTTGTCCCATGGTTCATGATTAAATATGTGGGATATCATTTGTCAGTCATTGAACATGAGTATCATTTGTCTAATGGAGATATAATGATTTCTTCTTTACCTCCAACTCAGTCTTTTGATATCAATAGAGAGGGTAAAACTATTAATTTTAATGCTTTTGCAAAATTATTTGAAAACAAAGTTGCTGTAACTACTTGTGAACATGTCAATTTGATTCTTAAACAGCAGAATTATGCTAATTATTATTTGAATGTATTAGGAGAGCATGTCATGGCATTGCATAAGAATTTAGACAATTATTTAAAACAGACACAGATTTTACAAGAAAAAATAGAAGCTTTTCATAAACCAAAACAAGAATTAAAAATTGTCAAAAATACTTTACAACCTCCTCCGGAAATAAAAAGTTTCAAAACTGATTCTACTGAAGAAATTGAACAGCTTTTAAAAGAGAAACTAAAGAATATTGTTTTTGATTCCAATATTACTGGAATTGATTTACAGCCTCAACCTGTTTTATCTACAAAACAAGAAAATTTTATTACTCAGAATGTTTCAGAAAATGATTTTGTTAATAAAATCAATACAAAATGGGCTGATAAGCCTATTCAAAGGATGTTTTATTACAATAGACCAACTCCGATGGATGTTTTAAATGAAGAAAGAGATCAGATTTTTAATAATAGTTACAGTAGCAAGGAAATTTATGAATGGAATATTGATGGTTTTAATGATAAACAAATTTTTACTACTGTGCATAGAATGTTGATGTATAGTACTATTTGTAAGATTAATAAAAATCAAGATCGTGATATTGCTGCTATGATTGTTGCTGGTTTCACTGGCCAACTTAAAGGTTGGTGGGATAATTTTTTAAATCAAGAACAAAAGAATACTATCATGAATACTACTAGTGCTATTAAAATTGAAGGGCAATTAGCCTATCAGACTACTGATCAAACAAGTACTTCTCAAGTACAACAAAATGCTGTTTATACTTTGATTACTACTATGGTTGAACATTTTTGTGGTAGATGGACTGATGAAGCAGAAACTATTAGAACAACATTACAAAATTTACGTTGTAGACAACTATCTGATTTTAGATGGTATAAAGATGTATTCTTAAGTCGTGTTATGGAATTGCATGATTGCAGTCATGAGCATTGGAAGTCTAAATTTATTGATGGTTTACCTTCGATTTTTGCGGAAAGAGTGAGAAAACATTTACGTGGTCCGCATAATAAAATTCCTTATGATTCCTTGACTTATGGGAAAATTATTAGTGTTTGTACTCAAGAAGGTTTAGCTGTTTGTAATGATATAAAGATGAATTATCATATCAAAAAGAATAGATTGAATGAAAGGAAGCAATTAGGAGAATTTTGTGATCAATTTGCTTTTGATATTCCTGGTTCATCAAAAAAGAAAAAGAAGTTTTCTAAATTTTCAAAAGATGACAAGAAAAGAAAGTATAAGAAAAAGTTCACTTCTCGTGATAAGTCCTCTTGGGATAAGAAAGAAAAGAAAGTTTACAAAAAGAAGGGTAAGAAAGATTATAAAAGAAGGATTAGATGTCATAAATGTGGTAAATTTGGGCATTATGCGAATGAGTGCAAAACTCAGGAAAAGATTAAGAGTTTGGATCTGGATGAAAAAATAAAAGATTCTTTGTGTAAGATTTTATTAAATTCTGATTCTGATTCTAATTCTGAAATATCTGATTATTCTTCTACTGATTATAGTTCGGATGATTTAAGAATTCTTCATAATGAAGAATTATATTCTGATTCTGATAGATCTTCTTCAGAAGATATTTGTGCTTGCAAGAAAGATGATAGTCTATATGATTTAATTTCAAATTTTCAGGATTTGAATGTGAATATGATTAATGATGAAAAAATTATGAAGATTTTAAAGAAAATAGATGATAAAGATTTAAGAAATAAAATTCTGGATACAATTTTAAATGATGATTTTGATATTGACAACCAAAACAATATATCTTATAATACTCCTATCTTGAAGCAACCTGATTATTATTCAACTGCCGAGTTAAAAAGGATTTTGGTCCAAAGAAATTTTTCAGAAAAAGAAACTACTATTTCTGATTTAAAACAAGAACTTGTTATTTTAAAAGAAGAAATTATTTATTTGAAAAATCAGTCAAAAATTCATGATAGAAGAATTTCTAGCCTAGAAGATAATAGGACTTTTGATTTACATTTACAAGCAAACAAGGTTGAGAATTCTAAAGCAAATGAAACTGAGATTTCTGAGACTGAGATTTCTAAAAATAATAATACTGAGAAAATTAGCCAAGATCATACAAAAGATTCTTTTTTGACAAATATCTTCAGTGAAGATAGAAATGAATTTTTACAAAAAATGAGTATTATTACATCTCAAAAGTTTTATACTAAAATTACTTTACAAATTGATTACAATTTTAGAAAGGAATTCATTGCCTTATTTGACAGTGGAGCAGATGTAAATTGTGTTCAGGAAGGACTTATACCTTCAAGATATTTTCATAAAACAACTCATTGTTTAAGATCTGCTAATGGTAGTCAAATGAAATTGAATTATAAATTACCAAAAGCTTTTTTATGTAACAATGGTATTTGTTTACCTCAAAGTTTTATGATTGTGGAAGATATTTCTTGTCCAATTATTTTAGGGGTCCCATTCATGCATGCGATATTTCCTTTGAAAAGGTGGGATCATACTAAAATAATAGGAACTTATAATGATAAAGATTTTCAATTAGATTTTATCACTAAACCATTTACTAAGTCTATAAATCAAATTGTTGAAAAATTAATTTTAAAAAATCAACAAGTCAATTTTATAAAACAAGAAATTTCTTTATTAGAAATAGATATTTTACTAAAAAATCCAAAATTACAAGGAAAAGTGAATTTATTAAAAAACCAGTTTATTGCTAATATTTGTAATGATCATCCCAGTGCTTTTTGGGATAAAAAAAAAGCATGTGGTGACATTACCTTATGAAGATTGTTTTGATGAGAATAATATTCCTACTAAGGCAAGACCTTGTCAAATGAATTCTGCATATTTGGATTTGTGTAAAAAAGAGATTGATAATTTATTGAAAAAGAATTTGATTAGACAATCTAGTTCTGCTTGGTCATGTACTGCTTTTTATGTTAATAAACATGCAGAATAAGAAAGAGGTGTACCTAGATTAGTTATTAATTATAAACCTCTTAATAAAGTTTTGAAATGGATTAGGTATCCTATCCCTAATAAAAAAGATTTATTGAATAGGTTACATGATGCAATCATTTTTTCTAAATTTGATTTAAAATCGGGATATTGGCAAATTCAGATTGCTGAACAAGACAGATATAAAACTGCTTTTAATGTTCCAATAGGACAATTTGAATGGAATGTTATGCCTTTTGGATTGAAGAATGCGCCTTCAGAATTTCAAAAGATTATGAATAATATATTTATTCCTTTTACAGATTTCATTATTGTTTACATAGATGATATTTTAGTATTTTCCAAAAATATTGAATTACATTTCAAACATTTAGAATTATTTCAAAAAATAGTTATTCAAAATGGATTAGTTATTTCTAAACCAAAAATGTGTCTCTTTCAAAGTAATATTAGATTTCTTGGTCATAATATTGGAAAAGGAACAATTACGCCTATTAATAGGACGATTGAATTCGGATCAAAATTTCCTGATATTATTACTAATAAGACTCAATTACAAAGATTTTTGGGTAGTTTAAATTATATTTCTCCGTTCATAAAAGACTTATCAAAAGATACTGCTATTTTATATGAAAGGCTAAAAAAGAACCCTCCTGCTTGGAATGATTCTCACACTGATGCTGTTAAGAAAATAAAATCCAAAATAAAAAAACTCCCTTGTTTAACTTTGGCTAACCCAAATTGGGAAAAAACTGTTGAAACTGATGCTTCAGATATTGGATATGCGGGTATTTTGACTCAATTTTCTCCTGTTGAAAAAAGAGATTATGTTATACAATTTTATTCAGGAAAATGGAATGATAGTCAAAGAAATTATGCAACAGTAGCAAAAGAGATTTTAGCTATTGTAAAGAGTGTTTTAAAATTTCAGACGGATTTATATAATCAGAAATTTGTAATCAAAACAGATTGTCAAGCTGCTAAGTTCTTATTTAATAAGGATTTTAAGCACAATGTTTCTAAACAGATGTTTGCTAGATGGCAAGCATTATTGGCTCCTTTTGATTTTGAAATTGTTTATAAAAAAGGAATTGATAACAGTTTACCAGATTTTCTTACCCGAGAATATCTTACTAATGATTAATTTTCAGTTTTGTAGGATGAGGCCAAATTGGCCAAGACCTTCCTCTGGAAGGGGAAGAGGAGCAAATCAGAATAGATTTCAGACCCTAGGGCATATTCCAGCCCAGACAAGATTTCTTGAAGAAGGATCATCTTCATCATCAAATATAAGACCTTCTTTTGCAGATTACCAGAAATATCTAGATTTTATTGCCAGCAATGCTGGAACTGCTGGGGGTAGCAATGCTACTATTCAACCCACCTCTATTGAGGATAATAAAGATTTTGAACCCCTTAATGAAGATTCTTATGCAGTTATAATTGGGAAAACTGACAATGAGATTTTTGATATAAATCCTATAAAAGAGATTATAATTTATGTTGATAACAAAGATTTTCAATGGAAACACAATCCTTGGATTGTTATGAAAAGGTATTTAAACAATGCATTATTTCCAATGCAAACTTACAAGAATAGATTGCACTATGAAATGATTTTAACATCTACTGGATCAGTAGAAATTTCTCATAACAATACTAGTAATTCTAATAAATCATATTTTTCTTTTTCCAAAATGATTATTAAGAAAATTATTTTACCAGATGAATGGGGACTAAGTACTTTAAAAGATTGCCAGTATATACATCCAATTCAAAAGATGTCAATAAGATCGTGATATTGCTGCTATGATTGTTGCTGGTTTCACTGGCCAACTTAAAGGTTGGTGGGATAATTTTTTAAATCAAGAACAAAAGAATACTATCATGAATACTACTAGTGTTATTAAAATTGAAGGGCAATTAGCCTATCAGACTACTGATCAAACAAGTACTTCTCAAGTACAGAGAAAAACCACTTCCTAAATTCTTCCCATTTCGGACTATAAAATTCTAAAGAAATCTTTTTTCGTGCCAGAGAACCTGGACTAAAATCAATTTTTTTACTATCCATGTAAACCAGTTGGAAAATTCATGTCAGAATCTGTAGGATCACTTAAACGATCTTCACCTTTAGCAATATTATTATTATCTAAAATAATTTTATCAAAATTTGTATCTCTAATTTGAGAAGTTGAAGCCCTTGATGGAATATCTACAATATAATCTACTGGAGAAATATAAGAAGATACAGATCGGGTTAATCTTGAAGAGGAATGTGTTAGTCTTGGGATATCGTGGGTTTTAAAACTCAAAGTTACACTACCATCTTTACTTTGTCTGATATCAGAAATCTCCTCACTAGTAATCTCACGAGGTACTGCAGCTTCTTCAATAATCCATTCAGTAGGAAAATTTATTTCTTCCCACTTAATTAATCTACGAGTAATAATTTTTGATTTAGAAAAATTATTTTCAAACAAAACAGTCTCATGATTTTGTTCAGCAATTTTACATCTAGGAGATAAAGTATAAAGAGCTCTATAAACAATTCTAGTACAAATACACATAACTTCTGTTCCGGGTAAATAATCATATCCATTAATCTTAATATTCAAAATTAATGATTGTAATATATTCACATCAGTTAGAGCAATATTTAAGCTCTGATACCAAACTTTAAGCAGGACCTTTTTAGGGCTGTAGGACCTTTTAGGAAGTATGGGATTTATATAGTTTAATTTGTTTTATGCAAACCACAGAACTATTCGTTATAAACCCGACCGGGAACATCCATAGGCGATTTAACCAGCCATACAGGACTTACCAACGGAATCACAAGGTTTATACCCGATATAATCCCTCACTAACCATGCCGGGAACACCCCTCTTAGGGCTTACCAACGCCATGATTTAAGCTTAGTTTGCTATAAAATTATTTAAACTAACACCCATACCACAACCTTTACCCCTTCAAGGCAAGCTATTCATTAAGAGTCATTACCTTTTCCGATCATACTTAAGCTATATCAGTTATTATTTAACACTTATGAATTTAGCCCATCATTGGGCAAATAAACAAATAAAACACAATTATAATATAGAAAATATAATATAACTAAAGAAATAGAAAGTACCTGATTACCAGAACTTCTTGATTTATTTATTCACAATAACTATTACAAGTAGTATTACAAAAGGAAATTTTAGAGAGAAGGGAGAGGAAAATCTAAGAAAGAGAGAGAAGAGTTCCGAAAAACCTCCCTCCTCTAAATGAAATCTACCTTATTTATAGAAAATATTGTGCACAGTAAAAGTGCACAGTAACCGACATAAAAGTCAATAATCCTACAGTAAACTGAATAAAATTACATAATAGCCCCTTCTAGAAACTTAAGTGGCTTTTTTGATTTTCAAAATCTCTTCTTCAGCCTTCTTGAGTAGATCCGGTAAATCTTCTGAAGTTATACTATTTACACTTTGAGAATCTTCAAAATTATCCCCCATTAAAACATCATCATCAGTAATTTGCTTCTGAATATCTTTTTTAATCTGCTCCATGTAAGCTGCAATTAGCTCTTCTTTAGATAATGTTCCTCCTTTCTTTATTTGAATCTTTTTAGTAATTTTTCTAAAATGACTTTCTTCCATTTCTGCATCATCTGGGATTTCTTTGTCATATTTGGTAATTGTAGTCTTAATAGTATCCAATAGCTCTTGCCCAACCATCTTTCCATCAGATCCTTTTGAGATTAGTTTAGGCCAAAATTTTGTATAATGTCTTCTAAATAAACAAGGTACTTCATCTGAATCTTTCCCTAATTCAATGGTCCATTTGTAAATCCAAGGAACAGAAAATTCCATAAAAAAATTCATAATCGGAGTCTTTGGGTATAATCTGTCCTCTTTGTCCAAATCCATAATCCTTGGCGAAATCTCTACCCATTGATGATATAACTCTTTAAACTGTACTGGTAGTATTCCTTGGGAAGGCCCGAAAAAGGACCACCATTTAATGAACCAACTTGGAATCTGGGTACTTTTAAAAACTTGAGCACAAATTTTTATAAACCAAGAGTGCTTATGATCATCATTTTCATAAAATAAAGTCTTTGAAAATGCCTCCACATAATCCCAATAATTATAATTAATTGACATCTTTTGAATTGGATGTATATACTGGCAATCTTTTAAAGTACTTAGTCCCCATTCATCTGGTAAAATAATTTTCTTAATAATCATTTTGGAAAAAGAAAAATATGATTTATTAGAATTACTAGTATTGTTATGAGAAATTTCTACTGATCCAGTAGATGTTAAAATCATTTCATAGTGCAATCTATTCTTGTAAGTTTGCATTGGAAATAATGCATTGTTTAAATACCTTTTCATAACAATCCAAGGATTGTGTTTCCATTGAAAATCTTTGTTATCAACATAAATTATAATCTCTTTTATAGGATTTATATCAAAAATCTCATTGTCAGTTTTCCCAATTATAACTGCATAAGAATCTTCATTAAGGGGTTCAAAATCTTTATTATCCTCAATAGAGGTGGGTTGAATAGTAGCATTGCTACCCCCAGCAGTTCCAGCATTGCTGGCAATAAAATCTAGATATTTCTGGTAATCTGCAAAAGAAGGTCTTATATTTGATGATGAAGATGATCCTTCTTCAAGAAATCTTGTCTGGGCTGGAATATGCCCTAGGGTCTGAAATCTATTCTGATTTGCTCCTCTTCCCCTTCCAGAGGAAGGTCTTGGCCAATTTGGCCTCATCCTACAAAACTGAACATTAATCATTAGTAAGATATTCTCGGGTAAGAAAATCTGGTAAACTGTTATCAATTCCTTTTTTATAAACAATTTCAAAATCAAAAGGAGCCAATAATGCTTGCCATCTAGCAAACATCTGTTTAGAAACATTGTGCTTAAAATCCTTATTAAATAAGAACTTAGCAGCTTGACAATCTGTTTTGATTACAAATTTCTGATTATATAAATCCGTCTGAAATTTTAAAACACTCTTTACAATAGCTAAAATCTCTTTTGCTACTGTTGCATAATTTCTTTGACTATCATTCCATTTTCCTGAATAAAATTGTATAACATAATCTCTTTTTTCAACAGGAGAAAATTGAGTCAAAATACCCGCATATCCAATATCTGAAGCATCAGTTTCAACAGTTTTTTCCCAATTTGGGTTAGCCAAAGTTAAACAAGGGAGTTTTTTTATTTTGGATTTTATTTTCTTAACAGCATCAGTGTGAGAATCATTCCAAGCAGGAGGGTTCTTTTTTAGCCTTTCATATAAAATAGCAGTATCTTTTGATAAGTCTTTTATGAACGGAGAAATATAATTTAAACTACCCAAAAATCTTTGTAATTGAGTCTTATTAGTAATAATATCAGGAAATTTTGATCCGAATTCAATCGTCCTATTAATAGGCGTAATTGTTCCTTTTCCAATATTATGACCGAGAAATCTAATATTACTTTGAAAGAGACACATTTTTGGTTTAGAAATAACTAATCCATTTTGAATAACTATTTTTTGAAATAATTCTAAATGTTTGAAATGTAATTCAATATTTTTGGAAAATACTAAAATATCATCTATGTAAACAATAATGAAATCTGTAAAAGGAATAAATATATTATTCATAATCTTTTGAAATTCTGAAGGCGCATTCTTCAATCCAAAAGGACTAACATTCCATTCAAATTGTCCTATTGGAACATTAAAAGCAGTTTTATATCTGTCTTGTTCAGCAATCTGAATTTGCCAATATCCCGATTTTAAATCAAATTTAGAAAAAATGATTGCATCATGTAACCTATTCAATAAATCTTTTTTATTAGGGATAGGATACCTAATCCATTTCAAAACTTTATTAAGAGGTTTATAATTAATAACTAATCTAGGTACACCTCTTTCTTGTTCTGCATGTTTATTAACATAAAAAGCAGTACATGACCAAGCAGAACTAGATTGTCTAATCAAATTCTTTTTCAATAAATTATCAATCTCTTTTTTACACAAATCCAAATATGCAGAATTCATTTGACAAGGTCTTGCCTTAGTAGGAATATTATTCTCATCAAAACAATCTTCATAAGGTAATGTCACCACATGCTTTTTTCTATCCCAAAAAGCACTGGGATGATCATTACAAATATTAGCAATAAACTGGTTTTTTAATAAATTCACTTTTCCTTGTAATTTTGGATTTTTTAGTAAAATATCTATTTCTAATAAAGAAATTTCTTGTTTTATAAAATTGACTTGTTGATTTTTTAAAATTAATTTTTCAACAATTTGATTTATAGACTTAGTAAATGGTTTAGTGATAAAATCTAATTGAAAATCTTTATCATTATAAGTTCCTATTATTTTAGTATGATCCCACCTTTTCAAAGGAAATATCGCATGCATGAATGGGACCCCTAAAATAATTGGACAAGAAATATCTTCCACAATCATAAAACTTTGAGGTAAACAAATACCATTGTTACATAAAAAAGCTTTTGGTAATTTATAATTCAATTTCATTTGACTACCATTAGCAGATCTTAAACAATGAGTTGTTTTATGAAAATATCTTGAAGGTATAAGTCCTTCCTGAACACAATTTACATCTGCTCCACTGTCAAATAAGGCAATGAATTCCTTTCTAAAATTGTAATCAATTTGTAAAGTAATTTTAGTATAAAACTTTTGAGATGTAATAATACTCATTTTTTGTAAAAATTCATTTCTATCTTCACTGAAGATATTTGTCAAAAAAGAATCTTTTGTATGATCTTGGCTAATTTTCTCAGTATTATTATTTTTAGAAATCTCAGTCTCAGAAATCTCAGTTTCATTTGCTTTAGAATTCTCAACCTTGTTTGCTTGTAAATGTAAATCAAAAGTCCTATTATCTTCTAGGCTAGAAATTCTTCTATCATGAATTTTTGACTGATTTTTCAAATAAATAATTTCTTCTTTTAAAATAACAAGTTCTTGTTTTAAATCAGAAATAGTAGTTTCTTTTTCTGGAAAATTTCTTTGGACCAAAATCCTTTTTAACTCGGCAGTTGAATAATAATCAGGTTGCTTCAAGATAGGAGTATTATAAGATATATTGTTTTGGTTGTCAATATCAAAATCATCATTTAAAATTGTATCCAGAATTTTATTTCTTAAATCTTTATCATCTATTTTCTTTAAAATCTTCATAATTTTTTCATCATTAATCATATTCACATTCAAATCCTGAAAATTTGAAATTAAATCATATAGACTATCATCTTTCTTGCAAGCACAAATATCTTCTGAAGAAGATCTATCAGAATCAGAATATAATTCTTCATTATGAAGAATTCTTAAATCATCCGAACTATAATCAGTAGAAGAATAATCAGATATTTCAGAATTAGAATCAGAATCAGAATTTAATAAAATCTTACACAAAGAATCTTTTATTTTTTCATCCAGATCCAAACTCTTAATCTTTTCCTGAGTTTTGCACTCATTCGCATAATGCCCAAATTTACCACATTTATGACATCTAATCCTTCTTTTATAATCTTTCTTACCCTTCTTTTTGTAAACTTTCTTATCCCAAGAGGACTTATCACGAGAAGTGAACTTTTTCTTATACTTTCTTTTCTTGTCATCTTTAGAAAATTTAGAAAACTTCTTTTTCTTTTTTGATGAACCAGGAATATCAAAAGCAAATTGATCACAAAATTCTCCTAATTGCTTCCTTTCATTCAATCTATTCTTTTTGATATGATAATTCATCTTTATATCATTACAAACAGCTAAACCTTCTTGAGTACAAACACTAATAATTTTCCCATAAGTCAAGGAATCATAAGGAATTTTATTATGCGGACCACGTAAATGTTTTCTCACTCTTTCCGCAAAAATCGAAGGTAAACCATCAATAAATTTAGACTTCCAATGCTCATGACTGCAATCATGCAATTCCATAACACGACTTAAGAATACATCTTTATACCATCTAAAATCAGATAGTTGTCTACAACGTAAATTTTGTAATGTTGTTCTAATAGTTTCTGCTTCATCAGTCCATCTACCACAAAAATGTTCAACCATAGTAGTAATCAATGTATAAACAGCATTTTGTTGTACTTGAGAAGTACTTGTTTGATCAGTAGTCTGATAGGCTAATTGCCCTTCAATTTTAATAACACTAGTAGTATTCATGATAGTATTCTTTTGTTCTTGATTTAAAAAATTATCCCACCAACCTTTAAGTTGGCCAGTGAAACCAGCAACAATCATAGCAGCAATATCACGATCTTGATTTTTATTAATCTTACAAATAGTACTATACATCAACATTCTATGCACAGTAGTAAAAATTTGTTTATCATTAAAACCATCAATATTCCATTCATAAATTTCCTTGCTACTGTAACTATTATTAAAAATCTGATCTCTTTCTTCATTTAAAACATCCATCGGAGTTGGTCTATTGTAATAAAACATCCTTTGAATAGGCTTATCAGCCCATTTTGTATTGATTTTATTAACAAAATCATTTTCTGAAACATTCTGAGTAATAAAATTTTCTTGTTTTGTAGATAAAACAGGTTGAGGCTGTAAATCAATTCCAGTAATATTGGAATCAAAAACAATATTCTTTAGTTTCTCTTTTAAAAGCTGTTCAATTTCTTCAGTAGAATCAGTTTTGAAACTTTTTATTTCCGGAGGTAGGTTTTAAAGTATTTTTGACAATTTTTAATTCTTGTTTTGGTTTATGAAAAGCTTCTATTTTTTCTTGTAAAATCTGTGTCTGTTTTAAATAATTGTCTAAATTCTTATGCAATGCCATGACATGCTCTCCTAATACATTCAAATAATAATTAGCATAATTCTGCTGTTTAAGAATCAAATTGACATGTTCACAAGTAGTTACAGCAACTTTGTTTTCAAATAATTTTGCAAAAGCAGTAAAATTAATAGTTTTACCCTCTCTATTGATATCAAAAGACTGAGTTGGAGGTAAAGAAGAAATCATTATATCTCCATTAGACAAATGATACTCATGTTCAATGACTGACAAATGATATCCCACATATTTAATCATGAACCATGGGACAAATGGCAATGAAATATTATTTCCTTCTAACTCTTTGTAAAATTCTTTAGAAAAATACTCTGTCTCATCTTTATTAAATGAAGAGAAAAACCACTTCCTAAATTCTTCCCATTTCGGACTATAAAATTCTAAAGAAATCTTTTTTCGTGCCAGAGAACCTGGACTAAAATCAATTTTTTTACTATCCATGTAAACCAGTTGGAAAATTCATGTCAGAATCTGTAGGATCACTTAAACGATCTTCACCTTTAGCAATATTATTATTATCTAAAATAATTTTATCAAAATTTGTATCTCTAATTTGAGAAGTTGAAGCCCTTGATGGAATATCTACAATATAATCTACTGGAGAAATATAAGAAGATACAGATCGGGTTAATCTTGAAGAGGAATCTGTTAGTCTTGGGATATCGTGGGTTTTAAAACTCAAAGTTACACTACCATCTTTACTTTGTCTGATATCAGAAATCTCCTCACTAGTAATCTCACGAGGTACTGCAGCTTCTTCAATAATCCATTCAGTAGGAAAATTTATTTCTTCCCACTTAATTAATCTACGAGTAATAATTTTTGATTTAGAAAAATTATTTTCAAACAAAACAGTCTCATGATTTTGTTCAGCAATTTTACATCTAGGAGATAAAGTATAAAGAGGTCTATAAACAATTCTAGTACAAATACACATAACTTCTGTTCCGGGTAAATAATCATATCCATTAATCTTAATATTCAAAATTAATGATTGTAATATATTCACATCAGTTAGAGCAATATTTAAATTCGGATAAGCATTAAAATAAATTGCACCATAAGCCAAGGTTGATTGTATAGAACCAATCAAAGAATTTTTCCAATTTAAATTTCTACCATCTCGTAATGCAGCAACAAAACTTTCAGGTAAGCCTTTCAATGTTAATGGCTTAAAAGCAACTTGAACTAAACCAATATGTAAATAATTGAAATCTTTAGATTTGTAATAATCTATGTCATTTTGAGATAATAGATGGAAAACTCCACTATCTTTGTCCATAGTAAAACTTAATTCTGTAGTTTTCACAGTAGTTTTTCCAGCAAATTTTTCAAAAGTTCCCAATTTATAAATAGCCTCTATATTTACTTTAGGAATCACCCAAGTATTTAATAAATCTTGTTGGACAGGAAAATCTACTTGTTCCTTAATCATATTTTTAATAAATTTTGGTTTATTAAACCAAGACATAAGAACTCAAAAAGTTAAGTGTTAAATAATAACTTTCATAACCTAAATATGATCTTCCATGGCTCTGATACCAAACTTTAAGCAGAACCTTTTTAGGGCTGTAGGACCTTTTAGGAAGTATGGGATTTATAAATTAAACTATATAAATCCCATACTTCCTAAAAGGTCCTACAGCCCTAAAAAGGTCCTGCTTAAAGTTTTAACTTTAAGCAGGACCTTTTTAGGGCTGTAGGACCTTTTAGGAAGTATGGGATTTATATAGTTTAATTTGTTTTATGCAAACCACAGAACTATTCGTTATAAACCCCATACTTCCTAAAAGGTCCTACAGCCCTAAAAAGGTCCTGCTTAAAGTTTGGTATCAGAGCCATGGAAGATCATATTTAGGTTATGAAAGTTATTATTTAACACTTAACTTTTTGAGTTCTTATGTCTTGGTTTAATAAACCAAAATTTATTAAAAATATGATTAAGGAACAAGTAGATTTTCCTGTCCAACAAGATTTATTAAATACTTGGGTGATTCCTAAAGTAAATATAGAGGCTATTTATAAATTGGGAACTTTTGAAAAATTTGCTGGAAAAACTACTGTGAAAACTACAGAATTAAGTTTTACTATGGACAAAGATAGTGGAGTTTTCCATCTATTATCTCAAAATGACATAGATTATTACAAATCTAAAGATTTCAATTGTTTACATATTGGTTTAGTTCAAGTTGCTTTTAAGCCATTAACATTGAAAGGCTTACCTGAAAGTTTTGTTGCTGCATTACGAGATGGTAGAAATTTAAATTGGAAAAATTCTTTGATTGGTTCTATACAATCAACCTTGGCTTATGGTGCAATTTATTTTAATGCTTATCCGAATTTAAATATTGCTCTAACTGATGTGAATATATTACAATCATTAATTTTGAATATTAAGATTAATGGATATGATTATTTACCCGGAACAGAAGTTATGTGTATTTGTACTAGAATTGTTTATAGACCTCTTTATACTTTATCTCCTAGATGTAAAATTGCTGAACAAAAACATGAGACTGTTTTGTTTGAAAATAATTTTTCTAAATCAAAAATTATTACTCGTAGATTAATTAAGTGGGAAGAAATAAATTTTCCTACTGAATGGATTATTGAAGAAGCTGCAGTACCTCGTGAGATTACTAGTGAGGAGATTTCTGATATCAGACAAAGTAAAGATGGTAGTGTAACTTTGAGTTTTAAAACCCACGATATCCCAAGACTAACAGATTCCTCTTCAAGATTAACCCGATCTGTATCTTCTTATATTTCTCCAGTAGATTATATTGTAGATATTCCATCAAGGGCTTCAACTTCTCAAATTAGAGATACAAATTTTGATAAAATTATTTTAGATAATAATAATATTGCTAAAGGTGAAGATCGTTTAAGTGATCCTACAGATTCTGACATGAATTTTCCAACTGGTTTACATGGATAGTAAAAAAATTGATTTTAGTCCAGGTTCTCTGGCACGAAAAAAGATTTCTTTAGAATTTTATAGTCCGAAATGGGAAGAATTTAGGAAGTGGTTTTTCTCTTCATTTAATAAAGATGAGACAGAGTATTTTTCTAAAGAATTTTACAAAGAGTTAGAAGGAAATAATATTTCATTGCCATTTGTCCCATGGTTCATGATTAAATATGTGGGATATCATTTGTCAGTCATTGAACATGAGTATCATTTGTCTAATGGAGATATAATGATTTCTTCTTTACCTCCAACTCAGTCTTTTGATATCAATAGAGAGGGTAAAACTATTAATTTTACTGCTTTTGCAAAATTATTTGAAAACAAAGTTGCTGTAACTACTTGTGAACATGTCAATTTGATTCTTAAACAGCAGAATTATGCTAATTATTATTTGAATGTATTAGGAGAGCATGTCATGGCATTGCATAAGAATTTAGACAATTATTTAAAACAGACACAGATTTTACAAGAAAAAATAGAAGCTTTTCATAAACCAAAACAAGAATTAAAAATTGTCAAAAATACTTTACAACCTCCTCCGGAAATAAAAAGTTTCAAAACTGATTCTACTGAAGAAATTGAACAGCTTTTAAAAGAGAAACTAAAGAATATTGTTTTTGATTCCAATATTACTGGAATTGATTTACAGCCTCAACCTGTTTTATCTACAAAACAAGAAAATTTTATTACTCAGAATGTTTCAGAAAATGATTTTGTTAATAAAATCAATACAAAATGGGCTGATAAGCCTATTCAAAGGATGTTTTATTACAATAGACCAACTCCGATGGATGTTTTAAATGAAGAAAGAGATCAGATTTTTAATAATAGTTACAGTAGCAAGGAAATTTATGAATGGAATATTGATGGTTTTAATGATAAACAAATTTTTACTACTGTGCATAGAATGTTGATGTATAGTACTATTTGTAAGATTAATAAAAATCAAGATCGTGATATTGCTGCTATGATTGTTGCTGGTTTCACTGGCCAACTTAAAGGTTGGTGGGATAATTTTTTAAATCAAGAACAAAAGAATACTATCATGAATACTACTAGTGTTATTAAAATTGAAGGGCAATTAGCCTATCAGACTACTGATCAAACAAGTACTTCTCAAGTACAACAAAATGCTGTTTATACTTTGATTACTACTATGGTTGAACATTTTTGTGGTAGATGGACTGATGAAGCAGAAACTATTAGAACAACATTACAAAATTTACGTTGTAGACAACTATCTGATTTTAGATGGTATAAAGATGTATTCTTAAGTCGTGTTATGGAATTGCATGATTGCAGTCATGAGCATTGGAAGTCTAAATTTATTGATGGTTTACCTTCGATTTTTGCGGAAAGAGTGAGAAAACATTTACGTGGTCCGCATAATAAAATTCCTTATGATTCCTTGACTTATGGGAAAATTATTAGTGTTTGTACTCAAGAAGGTTTAGCTGTTTGTAATGATATAAAGATGAATTATCATATCAAAAAGAATAGATTGAATGAAAGGAAGCAACTAGGAGAATTTTGTGATCAATTTGCTTTTGATATTCCTGGTTCATCAAAAAAGAAAAAGAAGTTTTCTAAATTTTCTAAAGATGACAAGAAAAGAAAGTATAAGAAAAAGTTCACTTCTCGTGATAAGTCCTCTTGGGATAAGAAAGAAAAGAAAGTTTACAAAAAGAAGGGTAAGAAAGATTATAAAAGAAGGATTAGATGTCATAAATGTGGTAAATTTGGGCATTATGCGAATGAGTGCAAAACTCAGGAAAAGATTAAGAGTTTGGATCTGGATGAAAAAATAAAAGATTCTTTGTGTAAGATTTTATTAAATTCTGATTCTGATTCTAATTCTGAAATATCTGATTATTCTTCTACTGATTATAGTTCGGATGATTTAAGAATTCTTCATAATGAAGAATTATATTCTGATTCTGATAGATCTTCTTCAGAAGATATTTGTGCTTGCAAGAAAGATGATAGTCTATATGATTTAATTTCAAATTTTCAGGATTTGAATGTGAATATGATTAATGATGAAAAAATTATGAAGATTTTAAAGAAATAGAAAGTACCTGATTACCAGAACTTCTTGATTTATTTATTCACAATAACTATTACAAGTAGTATTACAAAAGATTCTTTTTTGACAAATATCTTCAGTGAAGATAGAAATGAATTTTTACAAAAAATGAGTATTATTACATCTCAAAAGTTTTATACTAAAATTACTTTACAAATTGATTACAATTTTAGAAAGGAATTCATTGCCTTATTTGACAGTGGATCAGATGTAAATTGTGTTCAGGAAGGACTTATACCTTCAAGATATTTTCATAAAACAACTCATTGTTTAAGATCTGCTAATGGTAGTCAAATGAAATTGAATTATAAATTACCAAAAGCTTTTTTATGTAACAATGGTATTTGTTTACCTCAAAGTTTTATGATTGTGGAAGATATTTCTTGTCCAATTATTTTAGGGGTCCCATTCATGCATGCGATATTTCCTTTGAAAAGGTGGGATCATACTAAAATAATAGGAACTTATGATGATAAAGATTTTCAATTAGATTTTATCACTAAACCATTTACTAAGTCTATAAATCAAATTGTTGAAAAATTAATTTTAAAAAATCAACAAGTCAATTTTATAAAACAAGAAATTTCTTTATTAGAAATAGATATTTTACTAAAAAATCCAAAATTACAAGGAAAAGTGAATTTATTAAAAAACCAGTTTATTGCTAATATTTGTAATGATCATCCCAGTGCTTTTTGGGATAGAAAAAAGCATGTGGTGACATTACCTTATGAAGATTGTTTTGATGAGAATAATATTCCTACTAAGGCAAGACCTTGTCAAATGAATTCTGCATATTTGGATTTGTGTAAAAAAGAGATTGATAATTTATTGAAAAAGAATTTGATTAGACAATCTAGTTCTGCTTGGTCATGTACTGCTTTTTATGTTAATAAACATGCAGAACAAGAAAGAGGTGTACCTAGATTAGTTATTAATTATAAACCTCTTAATAAAGTTTTGAAATGGATTAGGTATCCTATCCCTAATAAAAAAGATTTATTGAATAGGTTACATGATGCAATCATTTTTTTCTAAATTTGATTTAAAATCGGGATATTGGCAAATTCAGATTGCTGAACAAGACAGATATAAAACTGCTTTTAATGTTCCAATAGGACAATTTGAATGGAATGTTATGCCTTTTGGATTGAAGAATGCGCCTTCAGAATTTCAAAAGATTATGAATAATATATTTATTCCTTTTACAGATTTCATTATTGTTTACATAGATGATATTTTAGTATTTTCCAAAAATATTGAATTACATTTCAAACATTTAGAATTATTTCAAAAAATAGTTATTCAAAATGGATTAGTTATTTCTAAACCAAAAATGTGTCTCTTTCAAAGTAATATTAGATTTCTTGGTCATAATATTGGAAAAGGAACAATTACGCCTATTAATAGGACGATTGAATTCGGATCAAAATTTCCTGATATTATTACTAATAAGACTCAATTACAAAGATTTTTGGGTAGTTTAAATTATATTTCTCCGTTCATAAAAGACTTATCAAAAGATACTGCTATTTTATATGAAAGGCTAAAAAAGAACCCTCTTGCTTGGAATGATTCTCACACTGATGCTGTTAAGAAAATAAAATCCAAAATAAAAAAACTCCCTTGTTTAACTTTGGCTAACCCAAATTGGGAAAAAACTGTTGAAACTGATGCTTCAGATATTGGATATGCGGGTATTTTGACTCAATTTTCTCCTGTTGAAAAAAGAGATTATGTTATACAATTTTATTCAGGAAAATGGAATGATAGTCAAAGAAATTATGCAACAGTAGCAAAAGAGATTTTAGCTATTGTAAAGAGTGTTTTAAAATTTCAGACGGATTTATATAATCAGAAATTTGTAATCAAAACAGATTGTCAAGCTGCTAAGTTCTTATTTAATAAGGATTTTAAGCACAATGTTTCTAAACAGATGTTTGCTAGATGGCAAGCATTATTGGCTCCTTTTGATTTTGAAATTGTTTATAAAAAAGGAATTGATAACAGTTTACCAGATTTTCTTACCCGAGAATATCTTACTAATGATTAATTTTCAGTTTTGTAGGATGAGGCCAAATTGGCCAAGACCTTCCTCTGGAAGGGGAAGAGGAGCAAATCAGAATAGATTTCAGACCCTAGGGCATATTCCAGCCCAGACAAGATTTCTTGAAGAAGGATCATCTTCATCATCAAATATAAGACCTTCTTTTGCAGATTACCAGAAATATCTAGATTTTATTGCCAGCAATGCTGGAACTGCTGGGGGTAGCAATGCTACTATTCAACCCACCTCTATTGAGGATAATAAAGATTTTGAACCCCTTAATGAAGATTCTTATGCAGTTATAATTGGGAAAACTGACAATGAGATTTTTGATATAAATCCTATAAAAGAGATTATAATTTATGTTGATAACAAAGATTTTCAATGGAAACACAATCCTTGGATTGTTATGAAAAGGTATTTAAACAATGCATTATTTCCAATGCAAACTTACAAGAATAGATTGCACTATGAAATGATTTTAACATCTACTGGATCAGTAGAAATTTCTCATAACAATACTAGTAATTCTAATAAATCATATTTTTCTTTTTCCAAAATGATTATTAAGAAAATTATTTTACCAGATGAATGGGGACTAAGTACTTTAAAAGATTGCCAGTATATACATCCAATTCAAAAGATGTCAATTAATTATAATTATTGGGATTATGTGGAGGCATTTTCAAAGACTTTATTTTATGAAAATGATGATCATAAGCACTCTTGGTTTATAAAAATTTGTGCTCAAGTTTTTAAAAGTACCCAGATTCCAAGTTGGTTCATTAAATGGTGGTCCTTTTTCGGGCCTTCCCAAGGAATACTACCAGTACAGTTTAAAGAGTTATATCATCAATGGGTAGAGATTTCGCCAAGGATTATGGATTTGGACAAAGAGGACAGATTATACCCAAAGACTCCGATTATGAATTTTTTTATGGAATTTTCTGTTCCTTGGATTTACAAATGGACCATTGAATTAGGGAAAGATTCAGATGAAGTACCTTGTTTATTTAGAAGACATTATACAAAATTTTGGCCTAAACTAATCTCAAAAGGATCTGATGGAAAGATGGTTGGGCAAGAGCTATTGGATACTATTAAGACTACAATTACCAAATATGACAAAGAAATCCCAGATGATGCAGAAATGGAAGAAAGTCATTTTAGAAAAATTACTAAAAAGATTCAAATAAAGAAAGGAGGAACATTATCTAAAGAAGAGCTAATTGCAGCTTACATGAAGCAGATTAAAAAAGATATTCAGAAGCAAATTACTGATGATGATGTTTTAATGGGGGATAATTTTGAAGATTCTCAAAGTGTAAATAGTATAACTTCAGAAGATTTACCGGATCTACTCAAGAAGGCTGAAGAAGAGATTTTGAAAATCAAAAAAGCCACTTAAGTTTCTAGAAGGGGCTATTATGTAATTTTATTCAGTTTACTGTAGGATTATTGACTTTTATGTCGGTTACTGTGCACTTTTACTGTGCACAATATTTTCTATAAATAAGGTAGATTTCATTTAGAGGAGGTAGGTTTTTCGGAACTCTTCTCTCTCTTTCTTAGATTTTCCTCTCCCTTCTCTCTAAAATTTCCTTTTGTAATACTAATTGTAATAGTTATTGTGAATAAATAAATCAAGAAGTTCTGGTAATCAGGTACTTTCTATTTCTTTAGTTATATTATATTTTCTATATTATAATTGTGTTTTATTTGTTTATTTGCCCAATGATGGGCTAAATTCATAAGTGTTAAATAATAACTGATATAGCTTAAGTATGATCGGAAAAGGTAATGACTCTTAATGAATAGCTTGCCTTGAAGGGGTAAAGGTTGTGGTATGGGTGTTAGTTTAAATAATTTTATAGCAAACTAAGCTTAAATCATGGCATTGGTAAGCCCTAAGAGGGGTGTTCCCGGCATGGTTAGTGAGGGATTATATCGGGTATAAACCTTGTGATTCCGTTGGTAAGTCCTGTATGGCTGGTTAAATCGCCTATGGATGTTCCCGGTCGGGTTTATAACGAATAGTTCTGTGGTTTGCATAAAACAAATTAAACTATATAAATCCCATACTTCCTAAAAGGTCCTACAGCCCTAAAAAGGTCCTGCTTAAAGTTTGGTAGAAAGTTTACAAAAAGAAGGGTAAGAAAGATTATAAAAGAAGGATTAGATGTCATAAATGTGGTAAATTTGGGCATTATGCGAATGAGTGCAAAACTGGGAAAGATTCAGATGAAGTACCTTGTTTATTTAGAAGACATTATACAAAATTTTGGCCTAAACTAATCTCAAAAGGATTTGATTTATAGACTTAGTAAATGGTTTAGTGATAAAATCTAATTGAAAATCTTTATCATTATAAGTTCCTATTATTTTAGTATGATCCCACCTTTTCAAAGGAAATATCGCATGCATGAATGGGACCCCTAAAATAATTGGACAAGAAATATCTTCCACAATCATAAAACTTTGAGGTAAACAAATACCATTGTTACATAAAAAAGCTTTTGGTAATTTATAATTCAATTTCATTTGACTACCATTAGCAGATCTTAAACAATGAGTTGTTTTATGAAAATATCTTGAAGGTATAAGTCCTTCCTGAACACAATTTACATCTGCTCCACTGTCAAATAAGGCAATGAATTCCTTTCTATTTGGATTTGTGTAAAAAAGAGATTGATAATTTATTGAAAAAGAATTTGATTAGACAATCTAGTTCTGCTTGGTCATGTACTGCTTTTTATGTTAATAAACATGCAGAACAAGAAAGAGGTGTACCTAGATTAGTTATTAATTATAAACCTCTTAATAAAGTTTTGAAATGGATTAGGTATCCTATCCCTAATAAAAAAGATTTATTGAATAGGTTACATGATGCAATCATTTTTTCTAAATTTGATTTAAAATCGGGATATTGGCAAATTCAGATTGCTGAACAAGACAGATATAAAACTGCTTTTAATGTTCCAATAGGACAATTTGAATGGAATGTTATGCCTTTTGGATTGAAGAATGCGCCTTCAGAATTTCAAAAGATTATGAATAATATATTTATTCCTTTTACAGATTTCATTATTGTTTACATAGATGATATTTTAGTATTTTCCAAAAATATTGAATTACATTTCAAACATTTAGAATTATTTCAAAAAATAGTTATTCAAAATGGATTAGTTATTTCTAAACCAAAAATGTGTCTCTTTCAAAGTAATATTAGATTTCTTGGTCATAATATTGGAAAAGGAACAATTACGCCTATTAATAGGACGATTGAATTCGGATCAAAATTTCCTGATATTATTACTAATAAGACTCAATTACAAAGATTTTTGGGTAGTTTAAATTATATTTCTCCGTTCATAAAAGACTTATCAAAAGATACTGCTATTTTATATGAAAGACTAAAAAAGAACCCTCCTGCTTGGAATGATTCTCACGCTGATGCTGTTAAGAAAATAAAATCCAAAATAAAAAAACTCCCTTGTTTAACTTTGGCTAACCCAAATTGGGAAAAAACTGTTGAAACTGATGCTTCAGATATTGGATATGCGGGTATTTTGACTCAATTTTCTCCTGTTGAAAAAAGAGATTATGTTATACAATTTTATTCAGGAAAATGGAATGATAGTCAAAGAAATTATGCAACAGTAGCAAAAGAGATTTTAGCTATTGTAAAGAGTGTTTTAAAATTTCAGACGGATTTATATAATCAGAAATTTGTAATCAAAACAGATTGTCAAGCTGCTAAGTTCTTATTTAATAAGGATTTTAAGCACAATGTTTCTAAACAGATGTTTGCTAGATGGCAAGCATTATTGGCTCCTTTTGATTTTGAAATTGTTTATAAAAAAGGAATTGATAACAGTTTACCAGATTTTCTTACCCGAGAATATCTTACTAATGATTAATTTTCAGTTTTGTAGGATGAGGCCAAATTGGCCAAGACCTTCCTCTGGAAGGGGAAGAGGAGCAAATCAGAATAGATTTCAGACCCTAGGGCATATTCCAGCCCAGACAAGATTTCTTGAAGAAGGATCATCTTCATCATCAAATATAAGACCTTCTTTTGCAGATTACCAGAAATATCTAGATTTTATTGCCAGCAATGCTGGAACTGCTGGGGGTAGCAATGCTACTATTCAACCCACCTCTATTGAGGATAATAAAGATTTTGAACCCCTTAATGAAGATTCTTATGCAGTTATAATTGGGAAAACTGACAATGAGATTTTTGATATAAATCCTATAAAAGAGATTATAATTTATGTTGATAACAAAGATTTTCAATGGAAACACAATCCTTGGATTGTTATGAAAAGGTATTTAAACAATGCATTATTTCCAATGCAAACTTACAAGAATAGATTGCACTATGAAATGATTTTAACATCTACTGGATCAGTAGAAATTTCTCATAACAATACTAGTAATTCTAATAAATCATATTTTTCTTTTTCCAAAATGATTATTAAGAAAATTATTTTACCAGATGAATGGGGACTAAGTACTTTAAAAGATTGCCAGTATATACATCCAATTCAAAAGATGTCAATTAATTATAATTATTGGGATTATGTGGAGGCATTTTCAAAGACTTTATTTTATGAAAATGATGATCATAAGCACTCTTGGTTTATAAAAATTTGTGCTCAAGTTTTTAAAAGTACCCAGATTCCAAGTTGGTTCATTAAATGGTGGTCCTTTTTCGGGCCTTCCCAAGGAATACTACCAGTACAGTTTAAAGAGTTATATCATCAATGGGTAGAGATTTCGCCAAGGATTATGGATTTGGACAAAGAGGACAGATTATACCCAAAGACTCCGATTATGAATTTTTTTATGGAATTTTCTGTTCCTTGGATTTACAAATGGACCATTGAATTAGGGAAAGATTCAGATGAAGTACCTTGTTTATTTAGAAGACATTATACAAAATTTTGACCTAAACTAATCTCAAAAGGATCTGATGGAAAGATGGTTGGGCAAGAGCTATTGGATACTATTAAGACTACAATTACCAAATATGACAAAGAAATCCCAGATGATGCAGAAATGGAAGAAAGTCATTTTAGAAAAATTACTAAAAAGATTCAAATAAAGAAAGGAGGAACATTATCTAAAGAAGAGCTAATTGCAGCTTACATGGAGCAGATTAAAAAAGATATTCAGAAGCAAATTACTGATGATGATGTTTTAATGGGGGATAATTTTGAAGATTCTCAAAGTGTAAATAGTATAACTTCAGAAGATTTACCGGATCTACTCAAGAAGGCTGAAGAAGAGATTTTGAAAATCAAAAAAGCCACTTAAGTTTCTAGAAGGGGCTATTATGTAATTTTATTCAGTTTACTGTAGGATTATTGACTTTTATGTCGGTTACTGTGCACTTTTACTGTGCACAATATTTTCTATAAATAAGGTAGATTTCATTTAGAGGAGGTAGGTTTTTCGGAACTCTTCTCTCTCTTTCTTAGATTTTCCTCTCCCTTCTCTCTAAAATTTCCTTTTGTAATACTACTTGTAATAGTTATTGTGAATAAATAAATCAAGAAGTTCTGGTAATCAGGTACTTTCTATTTCTTTAGTTATATTATATTTTCTATATTATAATTGTGTTTTATTTGTTTATTTGCCCAATGATGGGCTAAATTCATAAGTGTTAAATAATAACTGATATAGCTTAAGTATGATCGGAAAAGGTAATGACTCTTAATGAATAGCTTGCCTTGAAGGGGTAAAGGTTGTGGTATGGGTGTTAGTTTAAATAATTTTATAGCAAACTAAGCTTAAATCATGGCGTTGGTAAGCCCTAAGAGGGGTGTTCCCGGCATGGTTAGTGAGGGATTATATCGGGTATAAACCTTGTGATTCCGTTGGTAAGTCCTGTATGGCTGGTTAAATCGCCTATGGATGTTCCCGGTCGGGTTTATAACGAATAGTTCTGTGGTTTGCATAAAACAAATTAAACTATATAAATCCCATACTTCCTAAAAGGTCCTACAGCCCTAAAAAGGTCCTGCTTAAAGTTTGGTATCAGAGCCATGGAAGATCATATTTAGGTTATGAAAGTTATTATTTAACACTTAACTTTTTGAGTTCTTATGTCTTGGTTTAATAAACCAAAATTTATTAAAAATATGATTAAGGAACAAGTAGATTTTCCTGTCCAACAAGATTTATTAAATACTTGGGTGATTCCTAAAGTAAATATAGAGGCTATTAATAAATTGGGAACTTTTGAAAAATTTGCTGGAAAAACTACTGTGAAAACTACAGAATTAAGTTTTACTATGGACAAAGATAGTGGAGTTTTCCATCTATTATCTCAAAATGACATAGATTATTACAAATCTAAAGATTTCAATTATTTACATATTGGTTTAGTTCAAGTTGCTTTTAAGCCATTAACATTGAAAGGCTTACCTGAAAGTTTTGTTGCTGCATTACGAGATGGTAGAAATTTAAATTGGAAAAATTCTTTGATTGGTTCTATACAATCAACCTTGGCTTATGGTGCAATTTATTTTAATGCTTATCCGAATTTAAATATTGCTCTAACTGATGTGAATATATTACAATCATTAATTTTGAATATTAAGATTAATGGATATGATTATTTACCCGGAACAGAAGTTATGTGTATTTGTACTAGAATTGTTTATAGACCTCTTTATACTTTATCTCCTAGATGTAAAATTGCTGAACAAAATCATGAGACTGTTTTGTTTGAAAATAATTTTTCTAAATCAAAAATTATTACTCGTAGATTAATTAAGTGGGAAGAAATAAATTTTCCTACTGAATGGATTATTGAAGAAGCTGCAGTACCTCGTGAGATTACTAGTGAGGAGATTTCTGATATCAGACAAAGTAAAGATGGTAGTGTAACTTTGAGTTTTAAAACCCACGATATCCCAAGACTAACAGATTCCTCTTCAAGATTAACCCGATCTGTATCTTCTTATATTTCTCCAGTAGATTATATTGTAGATATTCCATCAAGGGCTTCAACTTCTCAAATTAGAGATACAAATTTTGATAAAATTATTTTAGATAATAATAATATTGCTAAAGGTGAAGATCGTTTAAGTGATCCTACAGATTCTGACATGAATTTTCCAACTGGTTTACATGGATAGTAAAAAAATTGATTTTAGTCCAGGTTCTCTGGCACGAAAAAAGATTTCTTTAGAATTTTATAGTCCGAAATGGGAAGAATTTAGGAAGTGGTTTTTCTCTTCATTTAATAAAGATGAGACAGAGTATTTTTCTAAAGAATTTTACAAAGAGTTAGAAGGAAATAATATTTCATTGCCATTTGTCCCATGGTTCATGATTAAATATGTGGGATATCATTTGTCAGTCATTGAACATGAGTATCATTTGTCTAATGGAGATATAATGATTTCTTCTTTACCTCCAACTCAGTCTTTTGATATCAATAGAGAGGGTAAAACTATTAATTTTACTGCTTTTGCAAAATTATTTGAAAACAAAGTTGCTGTAACTACTTGTGAACATGTCAATTTGATTCTTAAACAGCAGAATTATGCTAATTATTATTTGAATGTATTAGGAGAGCATGTCATGGCATTGCATAAGAATTTAGACAATTATTTAAAACAGACACAGATTTTACAAGAAAAAATAGAAGCTTTTCATAAACCAAAACAAGAATTAAAAATTGTCAAAAATACTTTACAACCTCCTCTGGAAATAAAAAGTTTCAAAACTGATTCTACTGAAGAAATTGAACAGCTTTTAAAAGAGAAACTAAAGAATATTGTTTTTGATTCCAATATTACTGGAATTGATTTACAGCCTCAACCTGTTTTATCTACAAAACAAGAAAATTTTATTACTCAGAATGTTTCAGAAAATGATTTTGTTAATAAAATCAATACAAAATGGGCTGATAAGCCTATTCAAAGGATGTTTTATTACAATAGACCAACTCCGATGGATGTTTTAAATGAAGAAAGAAATCAGATTTTTAATAATAGTTACAGTAGCAAGGAAATTTATGAATGGAATATTGATGGGAAAATTATTAGTGTTTGTACTCAAGAAGGTTTAGCTGTTTGTAATGATATAAAGATGAATTATCATATCAAAAAGAATAGATTGAATGAAAGGAAGCAATTAGGAGAATTTTGTGATCAATTTGCTTTTGATATTCCTGGTTCATCAAAAAAGAAAAAGAAGTTTTCTAAATTTTCTAAAGATGACAAGAAAAGAAAGTATAAGAAAAAGTTCACTTCTCGTGATAAGTCCTCTTGGGATAAGAAAGAAAAGAAAGTTTACAAAAAGAAGGGTAAGAAAGATTATAAAAGAAGGATTAGATGTCATAAATGTGGTAAATTTGGACATTATGCGAATGAGTGCAAAACTCAGGAAAAGATTAAGAGTTTGGATCTGGATGAAAAAATAAAAGATTCTTTGTGTAAGATTTTATTAAATTCTGATTCTGATTCTAATTCTGAAATATCTGATTATTCTTCTACTGATTATAGTTCGGATGATTTAAGAATTCTTCATAATGAAGAATTATATTCTGATTCTGATAGATCTTCTTCAGAAGATATTTGTGCTTGCAAGAAAGATGATAGTCTATATGATTTAATTTCAAATTTTCAGGATTTGAATGTGAATATGATTAATGATGAAAAAATTATGAAGATTTTAAAGAAAATAGATGATAAAGATTTAAGAAATAAAATTCTGGATACAATTTTAAATGATGATTTTGATATTGACAACCAAAAAAATATATCTTATAATACTCCTATCTTGAAGCAACCTGATTATTATTCAACTACCGAGTTAAAAAGGATTTTGGTCCAAAGAAATTTTCCAGAAAAAGAAACTACTATTTCTGATTTAAAACAAGAACTTGTTATTTTAAAAGAAGAAATTATTTATTTGAAAAATCAGTCAAAAATTCATGATAGAAGAATTTCTAGCCTAGAAGATAATAGGACTTTTGATTTACATTTACAAGCAAACAAGGTTGAGAATTCTAAAGCAAATGAAACTGAGATTTCTGAGACTGAGATTTCTAAAAATAATAATACTGAGAAAATTAGCCAAGATCATACAAAAGATTCTTTTTTGACAAATATCTTCAGTGAAGATAGAAATGAATTTTTACAAAAAATGAGTATTATTACATCTCAAAAGTTTTATACTAAAATTACTTTACAAATTGATTACAATTTTAGAAAGGGAGCCATGGAAGATCATATTTAGGTTATGAAAGTTATTATTTAACACTTAACTTTTTGAGTTCTTATGTCTTGGTTTAATAAACCAAAATTTATTAAAAATATGATTAAGGAACAAGTAGATTTTCCTGTCCAACAAGATTTATTAAATACTTGGGTGATTCCTAAAGTAAATATAGAGGCTATTTATAAATTGGGAACTTTTGAAAAATTTGCTGGAAAAACTACTGTGAAAACTACAGAATTAAGTTTTACTATGGACAAAGATAGTGGAGTTTTCCATCTATTATCTCAAAATGACATAGATTATTACAAATCTAAAGATTTCAATTATTTACATATTGGTTTAGTTCAAGTTGCTTTTAAGCCATTAACATTGAAAGGCTTACCTGAAAGTTTTGTTGCTGCATTACGAGATGGTAGAAATTTAAATTGGAAAAATTCTTTGATTGGTTCTATACAATCAACCTTGGCTTATGGTGCAATTTATTTTAATGCTTATCCGAATTTAAATATTGCTCTAACTGATGTGAATATATTACAATCATTAATTTTGAATATTAAGATTAATGGATATGATTATTTACCCGGAACAGAAGTTATGTGTATTTGTACTAGAATTGTTTATAGACCTCTTTATACTTTATCTCCTAGATGTAAAATTGCTGAACAAAATCATGAGACTGTTTTGTTTGAAAATAATTTTTCTAAATCAAAAATTATTACTCGTAGATTAATTAAGTGGGAAGAAATAAATTTTCCTACTGAATGGATTATTGAAGAAGCTGCAGTACCTCGTGAGATTACTAGTGAGGAGATTTCTGATATCAGACAAAGTAAAGATGGTAGTGTAACTTTGAGTTTTAAAACCCACGATATCCCAAGACTAACAGATTCCTCTTCAAGATTAACCCGATCTGTATCTTCTTATATTTCTCCAGTAGATTATATTGTAGATATTCCATCAAGGGCTTCAACTTCTCAAATTAGAGATACAAATTTTGATAAAATTATTTTAGATAATAATAATATTGCTAAAGGTGAAGATCGTTTAAGTGATCCTACAGATTCTGACATGAATTTTCCAACTGGTTTACATGGATAGTAAAAAAATTGATTTTAGTCCAGGTTCTCTGGCACGAAAAAAGATTTCTTTAGAATTTTATAGTCCGAAATGGGAAGAATTTAAGAAGTGGTTTTTCTCTTCATTTAATAAAGATGAGACAGAGTATTTTTCTAAAGAATTTTACAAAGAGTTAGAAGGAAATAATATTTCATTGCCATTTGTCCCATGGTTCATGATTAAATATGTGGGATATCATTTGTCAGTCATTGAACATGAGTATCATTTGTCTAATGGAGATATAATGATTTCTTCTTTACCTCCAACTCAGTCTTTTGATATCAATAGAGAGGGTAAAACTATTAATTTTACTGCTTTTGCAAAATTATTTGAAAACAAAGTTGCTGTAACTACTTGTGAACATGTCAATTTGATTCTTAAACAGCAGAATTATGCTAATTATTATTTGAATGTATTAGGAGAGCATGTCATGGCATTGCATAAGAATTTAGACAATTATTTAAAACAGACACAGATTTTACAAGAAAAAATAGAAGCTTTTCATAAACCAAAACAAGAATTAAAAATTGTCAAAAATACTTTACAACCTCCTCCGGAAATAAAAAGTTTCAAAACTGATTCTACTGAAGAAATTGAACAGCTTTTAAAAGAGAAACTAAAGAATATTGTTTTTGATTCCAATATTACTGGAATTGATTTACAGCCTCAACCTGTTTTATCTACAAAACAAGAAAATTTTATTACTCAGAATGTTTCAGAAAATGATTTTGTTAATAAAATCAATACAAAATGGGCTGATAAGCCTATTCAAAGGATGTTTTATTACAATAGACCAACTCCGATGGATGTTTTAAATGAAGAAAGAGATCAGATTTTTAATAATAGTTACAGTAGCAAGGAAATTTATGAATGGAATATTGATGGTTTTAATGATAAACAAATTTTTACTACTGTGCATAGAATGTTGATGTATAGTACTATTTGTAAGATTAATAAAAATCAAGATCGTGATATTGCTGCTATGATTGTTGCTGGTTTCACTGGCCAACATAAAGGTTGGTGGGATAATTTTTTAAATCAAGAACAAAAGAATACTATCATGAATACTACTAGTGTTATTAAAATTGAAGGGCAATTAGCCTATCAGACTACTGATCAAACAAGTACTTCTCAAGTACAACAAAATGCTGTTTATACTTTGATTACTACTATGGTTGAACATTTTTGTGGTAGATGGACTGATGAAGCAGAAACTATTAGAACAACATTACAAAATTTACGTTGTAGACAACTATCTGATTTTAGATGGTATAAAGATGTATTCTTAAGTCGTGTTATGGAATTGCATGATTGCAGTCATGAGCATTGGAAGTCTAAATTTATTGATGGTTTACCTTCGATTTTTGCGGAAAGAGTGAGAAAACATTTACGTGGTCCGCATAATAAAATTCCTTATGATTCCTTGACTTATGGGAAAATTATTAGTGTTTGTACTCAAGAAGGTTTAGCTGTTTGTAATGATATAAAGATGAATTATCATATCAAAAAGAATAGATTGAATGAAAGGAAGCAATTAGGAGAATTTTGTGATCAATTTGCTTTTGATATTCCTGGTTCATCAAAAAAGAAAAAGAAGTTTTCTAAATTTTCTAAAGATGACAAGAAAAGAAAGTATAAGAAAAAGTTCACTTCTCGTGATAAGTCCTCTTGGGATAAGAAAGAAAAGAAAGTTTACAAAAAGAAGGGTAAGAAAGATTATAAAAGAAGGATTAGATGTCATAAATGTGGTAAATTTGGGCATTATGCGAATGAGTGCAAAACTCAGGAAAAGATTAAGAGTTTGGATCTGGATAAAAAAATAAAAGATTCTTTGTGTAAGATTTTATTAAATTCTGATTCTGATTCTAATTCTGAAATATCTGATTATTCTTCTACTGATTATAGTTCGGATGATTTAAGAATTCTTCATAATGAAGAATTATATTCTGATTCTGATAGATCTTCTTCAGAAGATATTTGTGCTTGCAAGAAAGATGATAGTCTATATGATTTAATTTCAAATTTTCAGGATTTGAATGTGAATATGATTAATGATGAAAAAATTATGAAGATTTTAAAGAAAATAGATGATAAAGTTTTAAGAAATAAAATTCTGGATACAATTTTAAATGATGATTTTGATATTGACAACCAAAACAATATATCTTATAATACTCCTATCTTGAAGCAACCTGATTATTATTCACCTGCCGAGTTAAAAAGGATTTTGGTCCAAAGAAATTTTCCAGAAAAAGAAACTACTATTTCTGATTTAAAACAAGAACTTGTTATTTTAAAAGAAGAAATTATTTATTTGAAAAATCAGTCAAAAATTCATGATAGAAGAATTTCTAGCCTAGAAGATAATAGGACTTTTGATTTACATTTACAAGCAAACAAGGTTGAGAATTCTAAAGCAAATGAAACTGAGATTTCTGAGACTGAGATTTCTAAAAATAATAATACTGAGAAAATTAGCCAAGATCATACAAAAGATTCTTTTTTGACAAATATCTTCAGTGAAGATAGAAATGAATTTTTACAAAAAATGAGTATTATTACATCTCAAAAGTTTTATACTAAAATTACTTTACAAATTGATTACAATTTTAGAAAGGAATTCATTGCCTTATTTGACAGTGGAGCAGATGTAAATTGTGTTCAGGAAGGACTTATACCTTCAAGATATTTTCATAAAACAACTCATTGTTTAAGATCTGCTAATGGTAGTCAAATGAAATTGAATTATAAATTACCAAAAGCTTTCTTATGTAACAATGGTATTTGTTTACCTCAAAGTTTTATGATTGTGGAAGATATTTCTTGTCCAATTATTTTAGGGGTCCCATTCATGCATGCGATATTTCCTTTGAAAAGGTGGGATCATACTAAAATAATAGGAACTTATAATGATAAAGATTTTCAATTAGATTTTATCACTAAACCATTTACTAAGTCTATAAATCAAATTGTTGAAAAATTAATTTTAAAAAATCAACAAGTCAATTTTATAAAACAAGAAATTTCTTTATTAGAAATAGATATTTTACTAAAAAATCCAAAATTACAAGGAAAAGTGAATTTATTAAAAAACCAGTTTATTGCTAATATTTGTAATGATCATCCCAGTGCTTTTTGGGATAGAAAAAAGCATGTGGTGACATGAAAGAGGTGTACCTAGATTAGTTATTAATTATAAACCTCTTAATAAAGTTTTGAAATGGATTAGGTATCCTATCCCTAATAAAAAAGATTTATTGAATAGGTTACATGATGCAATCATTTTTTCTAAATTTGATTTAAAATCGGGATATTGGCAAATTCAGATTGCTGAACAAGACAGATATAAAACTGCTTTTAATGTTCCAATAGGACAATTTGAATGGAATGTTATGCCTTTTGGATTGAAGAATGCGCCTTCAGAATTTCAAAAGATTATGAATAATATATTTATTCCTTTTACAGATTTCATTATTGTTTACATAGATGATATTTTAGTATTTTCCAAAAATATTGAATTACATTTCAAACATTTAGAATTATTTCAAAAAATAGTTATTCAAAATGGATTAGTTATTTCTAAACCAAAAATGTCGGAAAAGGTAATGACTCTTAATGAATAGCTTGCCTTGAAGGGGTAAAGGTTGTGGTATGGGTGTTAGTTTAAATAATTTTATAGCAAACTAAGCTTAAATCATGGCGTTGGTAAGCCCTAAGAGGGGTGTTCCCGGCATGGTTAGTGAGGGATTATATCGGGTATAAACCTTGTGATTCCGTTGGTAAGTCCTGTATGGCTGGTTAAATCGCCTATGGATGTTCCCGGTCGGGTTTATAACGAATAGTTCTGTGGTTTGCATAAAACGAATTAAACTATATAAATCCCATACTTCCTAAAAGGTCCTACAGCCCTAAAAAGGTCCTGCTTAAAGTTTGAAATAGTTTCTGCTTCATCAGTCCATCTACCACAAAAATGTTCAACCATAGTAGTAATCAAAGTATAAACAGCATTTTGTTGTACTTGAGAAGTACTTGTTTGATCAGTAGTCTGATAGGCTAATTGCCCTTCAATTTTAATAACACTAGTAGTATTCATGATAGTATTCTTTTGTTCTTGATTTAAAAAATTATCCCACCAACCTTTAAGTTGGCCAGTGAAACCAGCAACAATCATAGCAGCAATATCACGATCTTGATTTTTATTAATCTTACAAATAGTACTATACATCAACATTCTATGCACAGTAGTAAAAATTTGTTTATCATTAAAACCATCAATATTCCATTCATAAATTTCCTTGCTACTGTAACTATTATTAAAAATCTGATCTCTTTCTTCATTTAAAACATCCATCGGAGTTGGTTTATTGTAATAAAACATCCTTTGAATAGGCTTATCAGCCCATTTTGTATTGATTTTATTAACAAAATCATTTTCTGAAACATTCTGAGTAATAAAATTTTCTTGTTTTGTAGATAAAACAGGTTGAGGCTGTAAATCAATTCCAGTAATATTGGAATCAAAAACAATATTCTTTAGTTTCTCTTTTAAAAGCTGTTCAATTTCTTCAGTAGAATCAGTTTTGAAACTTTTTATTTCCGGAGGAGGTTGTAAAGTATTTTTGACAATTTTTAATTCTTGTTTTGGTTTATGAAAAGCTTCTATTTTTTCTTGTAAAATCTGTGTCTGTTTTAAATAATTGTCTAAATTCTTATGCAATGCCATGACATGCTCTCCTAATACATTCAAATAATAATTAGCATAATTCTGCTGTTTAAGAATCAAATTGACATGTTCACAAGTAGTTACAGCAACTTTGTTTTCAAATAATTTTGCAAAAGCAGTAAAATTAATAGTTTTACCCTCTCTATTGATATCAAAAGACTGAGTTGGAGGTAAAGAAGAAATCATTATATCTCCATTAGACAAATGATACTCATGTTCAATGACTGACAAATGATATCCCACATATTTAATCATGAACCATGGGACAAATGGCAATGAAATATTATTTCCTTCTAACTCTTTGTAAAATTCTTTAGAAAAATACTCTGTCTCATCTTTATTAAATGAAGAGAAAAACCACTTCCTAAATTCTTCCCATTTCGGACTATAAAATTCTAAAGAAATCTTTTTTCGTGCCAGAGAACCTGGACTAAAATCAATTTTTTTACTATCCATGTAAACCAGTTGGAAAATTCATGTCAGAATCTGTAGGATCACTTAAACGATCTTCACCTTTAGCAATATTATTATTATCTAAAATAATTTTATCAAAATTTGTATCTCTAATTTGAGAAGTTGAAGCCCTTGATGGAATATCTACAATATAATCTACTGGAGAAATATAAGAAGATACAGATCGGGTTAATCTTGAAGAGGAATCTGTTAGTCTTGGGATATCGTGGGTTTTAAAACTCAAAGTTACACTACCATCTTTACTTTGTCTGATATCAGAAATCTCCTCACTAGTAATCTCACGAGGTACTGCAGCTTCTTCAATAATCCATTCAGTAGGAAAATTTATTTCTTCCCACTTAATTAATCTACGAGTAATAATTTTTGATTTAGAAAAATTATTTTCAAACAAAACAGTCTCATGATTTTGTTCAGCAATTTTACATCTAGGAGATAAAGTATAAAGAGGTCTATAAACAATTCTAGTACAAATACACATAACTTCTGTTCCGGGTAAATAATCATATCCATTAATCTTAATATTCAAAATTAATGATTGTAATATATTCACATCAGTTAGAGCAATATTTAAATTCGGATAAGCATTAAAATAAATTGCACCATAAGCCAAGGTTGATTGTATAGAACCAATCAAAGAATTTTTCCAATTTAATTTTCTACCATCTCGTAATGCAGCAACAAAACTTTCAGGTAAGCCTTTCAATGTTAATGGCTTAAAAGCAACTTGAACTAAACCAATATGTAAATAATTGAAATCTTTAGATTTGTAATAATCTATGTCATTTTGAGATAATAGATGGAAAACTCCACTATCTTTGTCCATAGTAAAACTTAATTCTGTAGTTTTCACAGTAGTTTTTCCAGCAAATTTTTCAAAAGTTCCCAATTTATAAATAGCCTCTATATTTACTTTAGGAATCACCCAAGTATTTAATAAATCTTGTTGGACAGGAAAATCTACTTGTTCCTTAATCATATTTTTAATAAATTTTGGTTTATTAAACCAAGACATAAGAACTCAAAAAGTTAAGTGTTAAATAATAACTTTCATAACCTAAATATGATCTTCCATGGCTCTGATACCAAACTTTAAGCAGGACCTTTTTAGGGCTGTAGGACCTTTTAGGAAGTATGGGATTTATATAGTTTAATTTGTTTTATGCAAACCACAGAACTATTCGTTATAAACCCGACCGGGAACATCCATAGGCGATTTAACCAGCCATACAGGACTTACCAACGGAATCACAAGGTTTATACCCGATATAATCCCTCACTAACCATGCCGGGAACACCCCTCTTAGGGCTTACCAACGCCATGATTTAAGCTTAGTTTGCTATAAAATTATTTAAACTAACACCCATACCACAACCTTTACCCCTTCAAGGCAAGCTATTCATTAAGAGTCATTACCTTTTCCGATCATACTTAAGCTATATCAGTTATTATTTAACACTTATGAATTTAGCCCATCATTGGGCAAATAAACAAATAAAACACAATTATAATATAGAAAATATAATATAACTAAAGAAATAGAAAGTACCTGATTACCAGAACTTCTTGATTTATTTATTCACAATAACTATTACAAGTAGTATTACAAAAGGAAATTTTAGAGAGAAGGGAGAGGAAAATCTAAGAAAGAGAGAGAAGAGTTCCGAAAAACCTACCTCCTCTAAATGAAATCTACCTTATTTATAGAAAATATTGTGCACAGTAAAAGTGCACAGTAACCGACATAAAGATTTCAGACCCTAGGGCATATTCCAGCCCAGACAAGATTTCTTGAAGAAGGATCATCTTCATCATCAAATATAAGACCTTCTTTTGCAGATTACCAGAAATATCTAGATTTTATTGCCAGCAATGCTGGAACTGCTGGGGGTAGCAATGCTACTATTCAACCCACCTCTATTGAGGATAATAAAGATTTTGAACCCCTTAATGAAGATTCTTATGCAGTTATAATTGGGAAAACTGACAATGAGATTTTTGATATAAATCCTATAAAAGAGATTATAATTTATGTTGATAACAAAGATTTTCAATGGAAACACAATCCTTGGATTGTTATGAAAAGGTATTTAAACAATGCATTATTTCCAAGTTGGTTCATTAAATGGTGGTCCTTTTTCGGGCCTTCCCAAGGAATACTACCAGTACAGTTTAAAGAGTTATATCATCAATGGGTAGAGATTTCGCCAAGGATTATGGATTTGGACAAAGAGGACAGATTATACCCAAAGACTCCGATTATGAATTTTTTTATGGAATTTTCTGTTCCTTGGATTTACAAATGGACCATTGAATTAGGGAAAGATTCAGATGAAGTACCTTGTTTATTTAGAAGACATTATACAAAATTTTGGCCTAAACTAATCTCAAAAGGATCTGATGGAAAGATGGTTGGGCAAGAGCTATTGGATACTATTAAGACTACAATTACCAAATATGACAAAGAAATCCCAGATGATGCAGAAGTATGATCTGGTAATAAGGTAGATTACCAAATATGATCTTCCATGGCTCTGATACCAAACTTTAAGCAGGACCTTTTTAGGGCTGTAGGACCTTTTAGGAAGTATGGGATTTATATAGTTTAATTTGTTTTATGCAAACCACAGAACTATTCGTTATAAACCCGACCGGGAACATCCATAGGCGATTTAACCAGCCATACAGGACTTACCAACGGAATCACAAGGTTTATACCCGATATAATCCCTCACTAACCATGCCGGGAACACCCCTCTTAGGGCTTACCAACGCCATGATTTAAGCTTAGTTTGCTATAAAATTATTTAAACTAACACCCATACCACAACCTTTACCCCTTCAAGGCAAGCTATTCATTAAGAGTCATTACCTTTTCCGATCATACTTAAGCTATATCAGTTATTATTTAACACTTATGAATTTAGCCCATCATTGGGCAAATAAACAAATAAAACACAATTATAATATAGAAAATATAATATAACTAAAGAAATAGAAAGTACCTGATTACCAGAACTTCTTGATTTATTTATTCACAATAACTATTACAAGTAGTATTACAAAAGGAAATTTTAGAGAGAAGGGAGAGGAAAATCTAAGAAAGAGAGAGAAGAGTTCCGAAAAACCTACCTCCTCTAAATGAAATCTACCTTATTTATAGAAAATATTGTGCACAGTAAAAGTGCACAGTAACCGACATAAAAGTCAATAATCCTACAGTAAACTGAATAAAATTACATAATAGCCCCTTCTAGAAACTTAAGTGGCTTTTTTGATTTTCAAAATCTCTTCTTCAGCCTTCTTGAGTAGATCCGGTAAATCTTCTGAAGTTATACTATTTACACTTTGAGAATCTTCAAAATTATCCCCCATTAAAACATCATCATCAGTAATTTGCTTCTGAATATCTTTTTTAATCTGCTCCATGTAAGCTGCAATTAGCTCTTCTTTAGATAATGTTCCTCCTTTCTTTATTTGAATCTTTTTAGTAATTTTTCTAAAATGACTTTCTTCCATTTCTGCATCATCTGGGATTTCTTTGTCATATTTGGTAATTGTAGTCTTAATAGTATCCAATAGCTCTTGCCCAACCATCTTTCCATTAGATCCTTTTGAGATTAGTTTAGGCCAAAATTTTGTATAATGTCTTCTAAATAAACAAGGTACTTCATCTGAATCTTTCCCTAATTCAATGGTCCATTTGTAAATCCAAGGAACAGAAAATTCCATAAAAAAATTCATAATCGGAGTCTTTGGGTATAATCTGTCCTCTTTTCCAAATCCATAATCCTTGGCGAAATCTCTACCCATTGATGATATAACTCTTTAAACTGTACTGGTAGTATTCCTTGGGAAGGCCCGAAAAAGGACCACCATTTAATGAACCAACTTGGAATCTGGGTACTTTTAAAAACTTGAGCACAAATTTTTATAAACCAAGAGTGCTTATGATCATCATTTTCATAAAATAAAGTCTTTGAAAATGCCTCCACATAATCCCAATAATTATAATTAATTGACATCTTTTGAATTGGATGTATATACTGGCAATCTTTTAAAGTACTTAGTCCCCATTCATCTGGTAAAATAATTTTCTTAATAATCATTTTGGAAAAAGAAAAATATGATTTATTAGAATTACTAGTATTGTTATGAGAAATTTCTACTGATCCAGTAGATGTTAAAATCATTTCATAGTGCAATCTATTCTTGTAAGTTTGCATTGGAAATAATGCATTGTTTAAATACCTTTTCATAACAATCCAAGGATTGTGTTTCCATTGAAAATCTTTGTTATCAACATAAATTATAATCTCTTTTATAGGATTTATATCAAAAATCTCATTGTCAGTTTTCCCAATTATAACTGCATAAGAATCTTCATTAAGGGGTTCAAAATCTTTATTATCCTCAATAGAGGTGGGTTGAATAGTAGCATTGCTACCCCCAGCAGTTCCAGCATTGCTGGCAATAAAATCTAGATATTTCTGGTAATCTGCAAAAGAAGGTCTTATATTTGATGATGAAGATGATCCTTCTTCAAGAAATCTTGTCTGGGCTGGAATATGCCCTAGGGTCTGAAATCTATTCTGATTTGCTCCTCTTCCCCTTCCAGAGGAAGGTCTTGGCCAATTTGGCCTCATCCTACAAAACTGAAAATTAATCATTAGTAAGATATTCTCGGGTAAGAAAATCTGGTAAACTGTTATCAATTCCTCTTTTATAAACAATTTCAAAATCAAAAGGAGCCAATAATGCTTGCCATCTAGCAAACATCTGTTTAGAAACATTGTGCTTAAAATCCTTATTAAATAAGAACTTAGCAGCTTGACAATCTGTTTTGATTACAAATTTCTGATTATATAAATCCGTCTGAAATTTTAAAACACTCTTTACAATAGCTAAAATCTCTTTTGCTACTGTTGCATAATTTCTTTGACTATCATTCCATTTTCCTGAATAAAATTGTATAACATAATCTCTTTTTTCAACAGGAGAAAATTGAGTCAAAATACCCGCATATCCAATATCTGAAGCATCAGTTTCAACAGTTTTTTCCCAATTTGGGTTAGCCAAAGTTAAACAAGGGAGTTTTTTTATTTTGGATTTTATTTTCTTAACAGCATCAGTGTGAGAATCATTCCAAGCAGGAGGGTTCTTTTTTAGCCTTTCATATAAAATAGCAGTATCTTTTGATAAGTCTTTTATGAACGGAGAAATATAATTTAAATTACCCAAAAATCTTTGTAATTGAGTCTTATTAGTAATAATATCAGGAAATTTTGATCCGAATTCAATCGTCCTATTAATAGGCGTAATTGTTCCTTTTCCAATATTATGACCAAGAAATCTAATATTACTTTGAAAGAGACACATTTTTGGTTTAGAAATAACTAATCCATTTTGAATAACTATTTTTTGAAATAATTCTAAATGTTTGAAATGTAATTCAATATTTTTGGAAAATACTAAAATATCATCTATGTAAACAATAATGAAATCTGTAAAAGGAATAAATATATTATTCATAATCTTTTGAAATTCTGAAGGCGCATTCTTCAATCCAAAAGGCATAACATTCCATTCAAATTGTCCTATTGGAACATTAAAAGCAGTTTTATATCTGTCTTGTTCAGCAATCTGAATTTGCCAATATCCCGATTTTAAATCAAATTTAGAAAAAATGATTGCATCATGTAACCTATTCAATAAATCTTTTTTATTAGGGATAGGATACCTAATCCATTTCAAAACTTTATTAAGAGGTTTATAATTAATAACTAATCTAGGTACACCTCTTTCTTGTTCTGCATGTTTATTAACATAAAAAGCAGTACATGACCAAGCAGAACTAGATTGTCTAATCAAATTCTTTTTCAATAAATTATCAATCTCTTTTTTACACAAATCCAAATATGCAGAATTCATTTGACAAGGTCTTGCCTTAGTAGGAATATTATTCTCATCAAAACAATCTTCATAAGGTAATGTCACCACATGCTTTTTTCTATCCCAAAAAGCACTGGGATGATCATTACAAATATTAGCAATAAACTGGTTTTTTAATAAATTCACTTTTCCTTGTAATTTTGGATTTTTTAGTAAAATATCTATTTCTAATAAAGAAATTTCTTGTTTTATAAAATTGACTTGTTGATTTTTTAAAATTAATTTTTCAACAATTTGATTTATAGACTTAGTAAATGGTTTAGTGATAAAATCTAATTGAAAATCTTTATCATTATAAGTTCCTATTATTTTAGTATGATCCCACCTTTTCAAAGGAAATATCGCATGCATGAATGGGACCCCTAAAATAATTGGACAAGAAATATCTTCCACAATCATAAAACTTTGAGGTAAACAAATACCATTGTTACATAAAAAAGCTTTTGGTAATTTATAATTCAATTTCATTTGACTACCATTAGCAGATCTTAAACAATGAGTTGTTTTATGAAAATATCTTGAAGGTATAAGTCCTTCCTGAACACAATTTACATCTGCTCCACTGTCAAATAAGGCAATGAATTCCTTTCTAAAATTGTAATCAATTTGTAAAGTAATTTTAGTATAAAACTTTTGAGATGTAATAATACTCATTTTTTGTAAAAATTCATTTCTATCTTCACTGAAGATATTTGTCAAAAAAGAATCTTTTGTATGATCTTGGCTAATTTTCTCAGTATTATTATTTTTAGAAATCTCAGTCTCAGAAATCTCAGTTTCATTTGCTTTAGAATTCTCAACCTTGTTTGCTTGTAAATGTAAATCAAAAGTCCTATTATCTTCTAGGCTAGAAATTCTTCTATCACAAATTTTTGACTGATTTTTCAAATAAATAATTTCTTCTTTTAAAATAACAAGTTCTTGTTTTAAATCAGAAATAGTAGTTTCTTTTTCTGGAAAATTTCTTTGGACCAAAATCCTTTTTAACTCGGCAGTTGAATAATAATCAGGTTGCTTCAAGATAGGAGTATTATAAGATATATTGTTTTGGTTGTCAATATCAAAATCATCATTTAAAATTGTATCCAGAATTTTATTTCTTAAATCTTTATCATCTATTTTCTTTAAAATCTTCATAATTTTTTCATCATTAATCATATTCACATTCAAATCCTGAAAATTTGAAATTAAATCATATAGACTATCATCTTTCTTGCAAGCACAAATATCTTCTGAAGAAGATCTATCAGAATCAGAATATAATTCTTCATTATGAAGAATTCTTAAATCATCCGAACTATAATCAGTAGAAGAATAATCAGATATTTCAGAATTAGAATCAGAATCAGAATTTAATAAAATCTTACACAAAGAATCTTTTATTTTTTCATCCAGATCCAAACTCTTAATCTTTTCCTGAGTTTTGCACTCATTCGCATAATGCCCAAATTTACCACATTTATGACATCTAATCCTTCTTTTATAATCTTTCTTACCCTTCTTTTTGTAAACTTTCTTTTCTTTCTTATCCCAAGAGGACTTATCACGAGAAGTGAACTTTTTCTTATACTTTCTTTTCTTGTCATCTTTAGAAAATTTAGAAAACTTCTTTTTCTTTTTTGATGAACCAGGAATATCAAAAGCAAATTGATCACAAAATTCTCCTAATTGCTTCCTTTCATTCAATCTATTCTTTTTGATATGATAATTCATCTTTATATCATTACAAACAGCTAAACCTTCTTGAGTACAAACACTAATAATTTTCCCATAAGTCAAGGAATCATAAGGAATTTTATTATGCGGACCACGTAAATGTTTTCTCACTCTTTCCGCAAAAATCGAAGGTAAACCATCAATAAATTTAGACTTCCAATGCTCATGACTGCAATCATGCAATTCCATAACACGACTTAAGAATACATCTTTATACCATCTAAAATCAGATAGTTGTCTACAACGTAAATTTTGTAATGTTGTTCTAATAGTTTCTGCTTCATCAGTCCATCTACCACAAAAATGTTCAACCATAGTAGTAATCAAAGTATAAACAGCATTTTGTTGTACTTGAGAAGTACTTGTTTGATCAGTAGTCTGATAGGCTAATTGCCCTTCAATTTTAATAACACTAGTAGTATTCATGATAGTATTCTTTTGTTCTTGATTTAAAAAATTATCCCACCAACCTTTAAGTTGGCCAGTGAAACCAGCAACAATCATAGCAGCAATATCACGATCTTGATTTTTATTAATCTTACAAATAGTACTATACATCAACATTCTATGCACAGTAGTAAAAATTTGTTTATCATTAAAACCATCAATATTCCATTCATAAATTTCCTTGCTACTGTAACTATTATTAAAAATCTGATCTCTTTCTTCATTTAAAACATCAATCGGAGTTGGTCTATTGTAATAAAACATCCTTTGAATAGGCTTATCAGCCCATTTTGTATTGATTTTATTAACAAAATCATTTTCTGAAACATTCTGAGTAATAAAATTTTCTTGTTTTGTAGATAAAACAGGTTGAGGCTGTAAATCAATTCCAGTAATATTGGAATCAAAAACAATATTCTTTAGTTTCTCTTTTAAAAGCTGTTCAATTTCTTCAGTAGAATCAGTTTTGAAACTTTTTATTTCCGGAGGAGGTTGTAAAGTATTTTTGACAATTTTTAATTCTTGTTTTGGTTTATGAAAAGCTTCTATTTTTTCTTGTAAAATCTGTGTCTGTTTTAAATAATTGTCTAAATTCTTATGCAATGCCATGACATGCTCTCCTAATACATTCAAATAATAATTAGCATAATTCTGCTGTTTAAGAATCAAATTGACATGTTCACAAGTAGTTACAGCAACTTTGTTTTCAAATAATTTTGCAAAAGCAGTAAAATTAATAGTTTTACCCTCTCTATTGATATCAAAAGACTGAGTTGGAGGTAAAGAAGAAATCATTATATCTCCATTAGACAAATGATACTCATGTTCAATGACTGACAAATGATATCCCACATATTTAATCATGAACCATGGGACAAATGGCAATGAAATATTATTTCCTTCTAACTCTTTGTAAAATTCTTTAGAAAAATACTCTGTCTCATCTTTATTAAATGAAGAGAAAAACCACTTCCTAAATTCTTCCCATTTCGGACTATAAAATTCTAAAGAAATCTTTTTTCGTGCCAGAGAACCTGGACTAAAATCAATTTTTTTACTATCCATGTAAACCAGTTGGAAAATTCATGTCAGAATCTGTAGGATCACTTAAACGATCTTCACCTTTAGCAATATTATTATTATCTAAAATAATTTTATCAAAATTTGTATCTCTAATTTGAGAAGTTGAAGCCCTTGATGGAATATCTACAATATAATCTACTGGAGAAATATAAGAAGATACAGATCGGGTTAATCTTGAAGAGGAATCTGTTAGTCTTGGGATATCGTGGGTTTTAAAACTCAAAGTTACACTACCATCTTTACTTTGTCTGATATCAGAAATCTCCTCACTAGTAATCTCACGAGGTACTGCAGCTTCTTCAATAATCCATTCAGTAGGAAAATTTATTTCTTCCCACTTAATTAATCTACGAGTAATAATTTTTGATTTAGAAAAATTATTTTCAAACAAAACAGTCTCATGATTTTGTTCAGCAATTTTACATCTAGGAGATAAAGTATAAAGAGGTCTATAAACAATTCTAGTACAAATACACATAACTTCTGTTCCGGGTAAATAATCATATCCATTAATCTTAATATTCAAAATTAATGATTGTAATATATTCACATCAGTTAGAGCAATATTTAAATTCGGATAAGCATTAAAATAAATTGCACCATAAGCCAAGGTTGATTGTATAGAACCAATCAAAGAATTTTTCCAATTTAAATTTCTACCATCTCGTAATGCAGCAACAAAACTTTCAGGTAAGCCTTTCAATGTTAATTGCTTAAAAGCAACTTGAACTAAACCAATATGTAAATAATTGAAATCTTTAGATTTGTAATAATCTATGTCATTTTGAGATAATAGATGGAAAACTCCACTATCTTTGTCCATAGTAAAACTTAATTCTGTAGTTTTCACAGTAATTTTTCCAGCAAATTTTTCAAAAGTTCCCAATTTATAAATAGCCTCTATATTTACTTTAGGAATCACCCAAGTATTTAATATATCTTGTTGGACAGGAAAATCTACTTGTTCCTTAATCATATTTTTAATAAATTTTGGTTTATTAAACCAAGACATAAGAACTCAAAAAGTTAAGTGTTAAATAATAACTTTCATAACCTAAATATGATCTTCCATGGCTCTGATACCAAACTTTAAGCAAATTAAACTATATAAATCCCATACTTCCTAAAAGGTCCTACAGCCCTAAAAAGGTCCTGCTTAAAGTTTGGCTCTGATACCAAACTTTAAGCAGGACCTTTTTAGGGCTGTAGGACCTTTTAGGAAGTATGGGATTTATATAGTTTAATTTGTTTTATGCAAACCACAGAACTATTCGTTATAAACCCGACCGGGAACATCCATAGGCGATTTAACCAGCCATACAGGACTTACCAACGGAATCACAAGGTTTATACCCGATATAATCCCTCACTAACCATGCCGGGAACACCCCTCTTAGGGCTTACCAACGCCATGATTTAAGCTTAGTTTGCTATAAAATTATTTAAACTAACACCCATACCACAACCTTTACCCCTTCAAGGCAAGCTATTCATTAAGAGTCATTACCTTTTCCGATCATACTTAAGCTATATCAGTTATTATTTAACACTTATGAATTTAGCCCATCATTGGGCAAATAAACAAATAAAACACAATTATAATATAGAAAATATAATATAACTAAAGAAATAGAAAGTACCTGATTACCAGAACTTCTTGATTTATTTATTCACAATAACTATTACAAGTAGTATTACAAAAGGAAATTTTAGAGAGAAGGGAGAGGAAAATCTAAGAAAGAGAGAGAAGAGTTCCGAAAAACCTACCTCCTCTAAATGAAATCTACCTTATTTATAGAAAATATTGTGCACAGTAAAAGTGCACAGTAACCGACATAAAAGTCAATAATCCTACAGTAAACTGAATAAAATTACATAATAGCCCCTTCTAGAAACTTAAGTGGCTTTTTTGATTTTCAAAATCTCTTCTTCAGCCTTCTTGAGTAGATCCGGTAAATCTTCTGAAGTTATACTATTTACACTTTGAGAATCTTCAAAATTATCCCCCATTAAAACATCATCATCAGTAATTTGCTTCTGAATATCTTTTTTAATCTGCTCCATGTAAGCTGCAATTAGCTCTTCTTTAGATAATGTTCCTCCTTTCTTTATTTGAATCTTTTTAGTAATTTTTCTAAAATGACTTTCTTCCATTTCTGCATCATCTGGGATTTCTTTGTCATATTTGGTAATTGTAGTCTTAATAGTATCCAATAGCTCTTGCCCAACCATCTTTCCATCAGATCCTTTTGAGATTAGTTTAGGCCAAAATTTTGTATAATGTCTTCTAAATAAACAAGGTACTTCATCTGAATCTTTCCCTAATTCAATGGTCCATTTGTAAATCCAAGGAACAGAAAATTCCATAAAAAAATTCATAATCGGAGTCTTTGGGTATAATCTGTCCTCTTTGTCCAAATCCATAATCCTTGGCGAAATCTCTACCCATTGATGATATAACTCTTTAAACTGTACTGGTAGTATTCCTTGGGAAGGCCCGAAAAAGGACCACCATTTAATGAACCAACTTGGAATCTGGGTACTTTTAAAACTTGAGCACAAATTTTTATAAACCAAGAGTGCTTATGATCATCATTTTCATAAAATAAAGTCTTTGAAAATGCCTCCACATAATCCCAATAATTATAATTAATTGACATCTTTTGAATTGGATGTATATACTGGCAATCTTTTAAAGTACTTAGTCCCCATTCATCTGGTAAAATAATTTTCTTAATAATCATTTTGGAAAAAGAAAAATATGATTTATTAGAATTACTAGTATTGTTATGAGAAATTTCTACTGATCCAGTAGATGTTAAAATCATTTCATAGTGCAATCTATTCTTGTAAGTTTGCATTGGAAATAATGCATTGTTTAAATACCTTTTCATAACAATCCAAGGATTGTGTTTCCATTGAAAATCTTTGTTATCAACATAAATTATAATCTCTTTTATAGGATTTATATCAAAAATCTCATTGTCAGTTTTCCCAATTATAACTGCATAAGAATCTTCATTAAGGGGTTCAAAATCTTTATTATCCTCAATAGAGGTGGGTTGAATAGTAGCATTGCTACCCCCAGCAGTTCCAGCATTGCTGGCAATAAAATCTAGATATTTCTGGTAATCTGCAAAAGAAGGTCTTATATTTGATGATGAAGATGATCCTTCTTCAAGAAATCTTGTCTGGGCTGGAATATGCCCTAGGGTCTGAAATCTATTCTGATTTGCTCCTCTTCCCCTTCCAGAGGAAGGTCTTGGCCAATTTGGCCTCATCCTACAAAACTGAAAATTAATCATTAGTAAGATATTCTCGGGTAAGAAAATCTGGTAAACTGTTATCAATTCCTTTTTTATAAACAATTTCAAAATCAAAAGGAGCCAATAATGCTTGCCATCTAGCAAACATCTGTTTAGAAACATTGTGCTTAAAATCCTTATTAAATAAGAACTTAGCAGCTTGACAATCTGTTTTGATTACAAATTTCTGATTATATAAATCCGTCTGAAATTTTAAAACACTCTTTACAATAGCTAAAATCTCTTTTGCTACTGTTGCATAATTTCTTTGACTATCATTCCATTTTCCTGAATAAAATTGTATAACATAATCTCTTTTTTCAACAGGAGAAAATTGAGTCAAAATACCCGCATATCCAATATCTGAAGCATCAGTTTCAACAGTTTTTTCCCAATTTGGGTTAGCCAAAGTTAAACAAGGGAGTTTTTTTATTTTGGATTTTATTTTCTTAACAGCATCAGTGTGAGAATCATTCCAAGCAGGAGGGTTCTTTTTTAGCCTTTCATATAAAATAGCAGTATCTTTTGATAAGTCTTTTATGAACGGAGAAATATAATTTAAACTACCCAAAAATCTTTGTAATTGAGTCTTATTAGTAATAATATCAGGAAATTTTGATCCGAATTCAATCGTCCTATTAATAGGCGTAATTGTTCCTTTTCCAATATTATGACCAAGAAATCTAATATTACTTTGAAAGAGACACATTTTTGGTTTAGAAATAACTAATCCATTTTGAATAACTATTTTTTGAAATAATTCTAAATGTTTGAAATGTAATTCAATATTTTTGGAAAATACTAAAATATCATCTATGTAAACAATAATGAAATCTGTAAAAGGAATAAATATATGATTCATAATCTTTTGAAATTCTGAAGGCGCATTCTTCAATCCAAAAGGCATAACATTCCATTCAAATTGTCCTATTGGAACATTAAAAGCAGTTTTATATCTGTCTTGTTCAGCAATCTGAATTTGCCAATATCCCGATTTTAAATCAAATTTAGAAAAAATGATTGCATCATGTAACCTATTCAATAAATCTTTTTTATTAGGGATAGGATACCTAATCCATTTCAAAACTTTATTAAGAGGTTTATAATTAATAACTAATCTAGGTACACCTCTTTCTTGTTCTGCATGTTTATTAACATAAAAAGCAGTACATGACCAAGCAGAACTAGATTGTCTAATCAAATTCTTTTTCAATAAGTTATCAATCTCTTTTTTACACAAATCCAAATATGCAGAATTCATTTGACAAGGTCTTGCCTTAGTAGGAATATTATTCTCATCAAAACAATGTTCATAAGGTAATGTCACCACATGCTTTTTTCTATCCCAAAAAGCACTGGGATGATCATTACAAATATTAGCAATAAACTGGTTTTTTAATAAATTCACTTTTCCTTGTAATTTTGGATTTTTTAGTAAAATATCTATTTCTAATAAAGAAATTTCTTGTTTTATAAAATTGACTTGTTGATTTTTTAAAATTAATTTTTCAACAATTTGATTTATAGACTTAGTAAATGGTTTAGTGATAAAATCTAATTGAAAATCTTTATCATTATAAGTTCCTATTATTTTAGTATGATCCCACCTTTTCAAAGGAAATATCGCATGCATGAATGGGACCCCTAAAATAATTGGACAAGAAATATCTTCCACAATCATAAAACTTTGAGGTAAACAAATACCATTGTTACATAAAAAAGCTTTTGGTAATTTATAATTCAATTTCATTTGACTACCATTAGCAGATCTTAAACAATGAGTTGTTTTATGAAAATATCTTGAAGGTATAAGTCCTTCCTGAACACAATTTACATCTGCTCCACTGTCAAATAAGGCAATGAATTCCTTTCTAAAATTGTAATCAATTTGTAAAGTAATTTAAGTATAAAACTTTTGAGATGTAATAATACTCATTTTTTGTAAAAATTCATTTCTATCTTCACTGAAGATATTTGTCAAAAAAGAATCTTTTGTATGATCTTGGCTAATTTTCTCAGTATTATTATTTTTAGAAATCTCAGTCTCAGAAATCTCAGTTTCATTTGCTTTAGAATTCTCAACCTTGTTTGCTTGTAAATGTAAATCAAAAGTCCTATTATCTTCTAGGCTAGAAATTCTTCTATCACAAATTTTTGACTGATTTTTCAAATAAATAATTTCTTCTTTTAAAATAACAAGTTCTTGTTTTAAATCAGAAATAGTAGTTTCTTTTTCTGGAAAATTTCTTTGGACCAAAATCCTTTTTAACTCGGCAGTTGAATAATAATCAGGTTGCTTCAAGATAGGAGTATTATAAGATATATTGTTTTGGTTGTCAATATCAAAATCATCATTTAAAATTGTATCCAGAATTTTATTTCTTAAATCTTTATCATCTATTTTCTTTAAAATCTTCATAATTTTTTCATCATTAATCATATTCACATTCAAATCCTGAAAATTTGAAATTAAATCATATAGACTATCATCTTTCTTGCAAGCACAAATATCTTCTGAAGAAGATCTATCAGAATCAGAATATAATTCTTCATTATGAAGAATTCTTAAATCATCCGAACTATAATCAGTAGAAGAATAATCAGATATTTCAGAATTAGAATCAGAATCAGAATTTAATAAAATCTTACACAAAGAATCTTTTATTTTTTCATCCAGATCCAAACTCTTAATCTTTTCCTGAGTTTTGCACTCATTCGCATAATGCCCAAATTTACCACATTTATGACATCTAATCCTTCTTTTATAATCTTTCTTACCCTTCTTTTTGTAAACTTTCTTTTCTTTCTTATCCCAAGAGGACTTATCACGAGAAGTGAACTTTTTCTTATACTTTCTTTTCTTGTCATCTTTAGAAAATTTAGAAAACTTCTTTTTCTTTTTTGATGAACCAGGAATATCAAAAGCAAATTGATCACAAAATTCTCCTAATTGCTTCCTTTCATTCAATCTATTCTTTTTGATATGATAATTCATCTTTATATCATTACAAACAGCTAAACCTTCTTGAGTACAAACACTAATAATTTTCCCATAAGTCAAGGAATCATAAGGAATTTTATTATGCGGACCACGTAAATGTTTTCTCACTCTTTCCGCAAAAATCGAAGGTAAACCATCAATAAATTTAGACTTCCAATGCTCATGACTGCAATCATGCAATTCCATAACACGACTTAAGAATACATCTTTATACCATCTAAAATCAGATAGTTGTCTACAACGTAAATTTTGTAATGTTGTTCTAATAGTTTCTGCTTCATCAGTCCATCTACCACAAAAATGTTCAACCATAGTAGTAATCAAAGTATAAACAGCATTTTGTTGTACTTGAGAAGTACTTGTTTGATCAGTAGTCTGATAGGCTAATTGCCCTTCAATTTTAATAACACTAGTAGTATTCATGATAGTATTCTTTTGTTCTTGATTTAAAAAATTATCCCACCAACCTTTAAGTTGGCCAGTGAAACCAGCAACAATCATAGCAGCAATATCACGATCTTGATTTTTATTAATCTTACAAATAGTACTATACATCAACATTCTATGCACAGTAGTAAAAATTTGTTTATCATTAAAACCATCAATATTCCATTCATAAATTTCCTTGCTACTGTAACTATTATTAAAAATCTGATCTCTTTCTTCATTTAAAACATCCATCGGAGTTGGTCTATTGTAATAAAACATCCTTTGAATAGGCTTATCAGCCCATTTTGTATTGATTTTATTAACAAAATCATTTTCTGAAACATTCTGAGTAATAAAATTTTCTTGTTTTGTAGATAAAACAGGTTGAGGCTGTAAATCAATTCCAGTAATATTGGAATCAAAAACAATATTCTTTAGTTTCTCTTTTAAAAGCTGTTCAATTTCTTCAGTAGAATCAGTTTTGAAACTTTTTATTTCCGGAGGAGGTTGTAAAGTATTTTTGACAATTTTTAATTCTTGTTTTGGTTTATGAAAAGCTTCTATTTTTTCTTGTAAAATCTGTGTCTGTTTTAAATAATTGTCTAAATTCTTATGCAATGCCATGACATGCTCTCCTAATACATTCAAATAATAATTAGCATAATTCTGCTGTTTAAGAATCAAATTGACATGTTCACAAGTAGTTACAGCAACTTTGTTTTCAAATAATTTTGCAAAAGCAGTAAAATTAATAGTTTTACCCTCTCTATTGATATCAAAAGACTGAGTTGGAGGTAAAGAAGAAATCATTATATCTCCATTAGACAAATGATACTCATGTTCAATGACTGACAAATGATATCCCACATATTTAATCATGAACCATGGGACAAATGGCAATGAAATATTATTTCCTTCTAACTCTTTGTAAAATTCTTTAGAAAAATACTCTGTCTCATCTTTATTAAATGAAGAGAAAAACCACTTCCTAAATTCTTCCCATTTCGGACTATAAAATTCTAAAGAAATCTTTTTTCGTGCCAGAGAACCTGGACTAAAATCAATTTTTTTACTATCCATGTAAACCAGTTGGAAAATTCATGTCAGAATCTGTAGGATCACTTAAACGATCTTCACCTTTAGCAATATTATTATTATCTAAAATAATTTTATCAAAATTTGTATCTCTAATTTGAGAAGTTGAAGCCCTTGATGGAATATCTACAATATAATCTACTGGAGAAATATAAGAAGATACAGATCGGGTTAATCTTGAAGAGGAATCTGTTAGTCTTGGGATATCGTGGGTTTTAAAACTCAAAGTTACACTACCATCTTTACTTTGTCTGATATCAGAAATCTCCTCACTAGTAATCTCACGAGGTACTGCAGCTTCTTCAATAATCCATTCAGTAGGAAAATTTATTTCTTCCCACTTAATTAATCTACGAGTAATAATTTTTGATTTACAAAAATTATTTTCAAACAAAACAGTCTCATGATTTTGTTCAGCAATTTTACATCGAGGAGATAAAGTATAAAGAGGTCTATAAACAATTCTAGTACAAATACACATAACTTCTGTTCCGGGTAAATAATCATATCCATTAATCTTAATATTTAAAATTAATGATTGTAATATATTCACATCAGTTAGAGCAATATTTAAATTCGGATAAGCATTAAAATAAATTGCACCATAAGCCAAGGTTGATTGTATAGAACCAATCAAAGAATTTTTCCAATTTAAATTTCTACCATCTCGTAATGCAGCAACAAAACTTTCAGGTAAGCCTTTCAATGTTAATGGCTTAAAAGCAACTTGAACTAAACCAATATGTAAATAATTGAAATCTTTAGATTTGTAATAATCTATGTCATTTTGAGATAATAGATGGAAAACTCCACTATCTTTGTCCATAGTAAAACTTAATTCTGTAGTTTTCACAGTAGTTTTTCCAGCAAATTTTTCAAAAGTTCCCAATTTATAAATAGCCTCTATATTTACTTTAGGAATCACCCAAGTATTTAATAAATCTTGTTGGACAGGAAAATCTACTTGTTCCTTAATCATATTTTTAATAAATTTTGGTTTATTAAACCAAGACATAAGAACTCAAAAAGTTAAGTGTTAAATAATAACTTTCATAACCTAAATATGATCTTCCATGGCTCTGATACCAAACTTTAAGCAGGACCTTTTTAGGGCTGTAGGACCTTTTAGGAAGTATGGGATTTATATAGTTTAATTTGTTTTATTCAAACCACAGAACTATTCGTTATAAACCCGACCGGGAACATCCATAGGCGATTTAACCAGCCATACAGGACTTACCAACGGAATCACAAGGTTTATACCCGATATAATCCCTCACTAACCATGCCGGGAACACCCCTCTTAGGGCTTACCAACGCCATGATTTAAGCTTAGTTTGCTATAAAATTATTTAAACTAACACCCATACCACAACCTTTACCCCTTTAAGCAGCTGATACCAAACTTTAAGCAGGACCTTTTTAGGGCTGTAGGACCTTTTAGGAAGTATGGGATTTATATAGTTTAATTTGTTTTATGCAAACCACAGAACTATTCGTTATAAACCCGACCGGGAACATCCATAGGCGATTTAACCAGCCATACAGGACTTACCAACGGAATCACAAGGTTTATAGCCGATATAATCCCTCACTAACCATGCCGGGAACACCCCTCTTAAGGCTTACCAACGCCATGATTTAAGCTTAGTTTGCTATAAAATTATTTAAACTAACACCCATACCAAACTTTAAGCAGGACCTTTTTAGGGCTGTAGGACCTTTTAGGAAGTATGGGATTTATATAGTTTAATTTGTTTTATGCAAACCACAGAACTATTCGTTATAAACCCGACCGGGAACATCCATAGGCGATTTAACCAGCCATACAGGACTTACCAACGGAATCACAAGGTTTATACCCGATATAATCCCTCACTAACCATGCCGGGAACACCCCTCTTAGGGCTTACCAACGCCATGATTTAAGCTTAGTTTGCTATAAAATTATTTAAACTAACACCCATACCACAACCTTTACCCCTTCAAGGCAAGCTATTCATTAAGAGTCATTACCTTTTCCGATCATACTTAAGCTATATCAGTTATTATTTAACACTTATGAATTTAGCCCATCATTGGGCAAATAAACAAATAAAACACAATTATAATATAGAAAATATAATATAACTAAAGAAATAGAAAGTAACTGATTACCAGAACTTCTTGATTTATGTATTCACAATAACTATTACAAGTAGTATTACAAAAGGAAATTTTAGAGAGAAGGGAGAGGAAAATCTAAGAAAGAGAGAGAAGAGTTCCGAAAAACCTACCTCCTCTAAATGAAATCTACCTTATTTATAGAAAATATTGTTTTGGTTGTCAATATCAAAATCATCATTTAAAATTGTATCCAGAATTTTATTTCTTAAATCTTTATCATCTATTTTCTTTAAAATCTTCATAATTTTTTCATCATTAATCATATTCACATTCAAATCCTGAAAATTTGAAATTAAATCATATAGACTATCATCTTTCTTGCAAGCACAAATATCTTCTGAAGAAGATCTATCAGAATCAGAATATAATTCTTCATTATGAAGAATTCTTAAATCATCCGAACTATAATCAGTAGAAGAATAATCAGATATTTCAGAATTAGAATCAGAATCAGAATTTAATAAAATCTTACACAAAGAATCTTTTATTTTTTCATCCAGATCCAAACTCTTAATCTTTTCCTGAGTTTTGCACTCATTCGCATAATGCCCAAATTTACCACATTTATGACATCTAATCCTTCTTTTATAATCTTTCTTACCCTTCTTTTTGTAAACTTTCTTTTCTTTCTTATCCCAAGAGGACTTATCACGAGAAGTGAACTTTTTCTTATACTTTCTTTTCTTGTCATCTTTAGAAAATTTAGAAAACTTCTTTTTCTTTTTTGATGAACCAGGAATATCAAAAGCAAATTGATCACAAAATTCTCCTAATTGCTTCCTTTCATTCAATCTATTCTTTTTGATATGATAATTCATCTTTATATCATTACAAACAGCTAAACCTTCTTGAGTACAAACACTAATAATTTTCCCATAAGTCAAGGAATCATAAGGAATTTTATTATGCGGACCACGTAAATGTTTTCTCACTCTTTCCGCAAAAATCGAAGGTAAACCATCAATAAATTTAGACTTCCAATGCTCATGACTGCAATCATGCAATTCCATAACACGACTTAAGAATACATCTTTATACCATCTAAAATCAGATAGTTGTCTACAACGTAAATTTTGTAATGTTGTTCTAATAGTTTCTGCTTCATCAGTCCATCTACCACAAAAATGTTCAACCATAGTAGTAATCAAAGTATAAACAGCATTTTGTTGTACTTGAGAAGTACTTGTTTGATCAGTAGTCTGATAGGCTAATTGCCCTTCAATTTTAATAACACTAGTAGTATTCATGATAGTATTCTTTTGTTCTTGATTTAAAAAATTATCCCACCAACCTTTAAGTTGGCCAGTGAAACCAGCAACAATCATAGCAGCAATATCACGATCTTGATTTTTATTAATCTTACAAATAGTACTATACATCAACATTCTATGCACAGTAGTAAAAATTTGTTTATCATTAAAACCATCAATATTCCATTCATAAATTTCCTTGCTACTGTAACTATTATTAAAAATCTGATCTCTTTCTTCATTTAAAACATCAATCGGAGTTGGTCTATTGTAATAAAACATCCTTTGAATAGGCTTATCAGCCCATTTTGTATTGATTTTATTAACAAAATCATTTTCTGAAACATTCTGAGTAATAAAATTTTCTTGTTTTGTAGATAAAACAGGTTGAGGCTGTAAATCAATTCCAGTAATATTGGAATCAAAAACAATATTCTTTAGTTTCTCTTTTAAAAGCTGTTCAATTTCTTCAGTAGAATCAGTTTTGAAACTTTTTATTTCCGGAGGAGGTTGTAAAGTATTTTTGACAATTTTTAATTCTTGTTTTGGTTTATGAAAAGCTTCTATTTTTTCTTGTAAAATCTGTGTCTGTTTTAAATAATTGTCTAAATTCTTATGCAATGCCATGACATGCTCTCCTAATACATTCAAATAATAATTAGCATAATTCTGCTGTTTAAGAATCAAATTGACATGTTCACAAGTAGTTACAGCAACTTTGTTTTCAAATAATTTTGCAAAAGCAGTAAAATTAATAGTTTTACCCTCTCTATTGATATCAAAAGACTGAGTTGGAGGTAAAGAAGAAATCATTATATCTCCATTAGACAAATGATACTCATGTTCAATGACTGACAAATGATATCCCACATATTTAATCATGAACCATGGGACAAATGGCAATGAAATATTATTTCCTTCTAACTCTTTGTAAAATTCTTTAGAAAAATACTCTGTCTCATCTTTATTAAATGAAGAGAAAAACCACTTCCTAAATTCTTCCCATTTCGGACTATAAAATTCTAAAGAAATCTTTTTTCGTGCCAGAGAACCTGGACTAAAATCAATTTTTTTACTATCCATGTAAACCAGTTGGAAAATTCATGTCAGAATCTGTAGGATCACTTAAACGATCTTCACCTTTAGCAATATTATTATTATCTAAAATAATTTTATCAAAATTTGTATCTCTAATTTGAGAAGTTGAAGCCCTTGATGGAATATCTACAATATAATCTACTGGAGAAATATAAGAAGATACAGATCGGGTTAATCTTGAAGAGGAATCTGTTAGTCTTGGGATATCGTGGGTTTTAAAACTCAAAGTTACACTACCATCTTTACTTTGTCTGATATCAGAAATCTCCTCACTAGTAATCTCACGAGGTACTGCAGCTTCTTCAATAATCCATTCAGTAGGAAAATTTATTTCTTCCCACTTAATTAATCTACGAGTAATAATTTTTGATTTAGAAAAATTATTTTCAAACAAAACAGTCTCATGATTTTGTTCAGCAATTTTACATCTAGGAGATAAAGTATAAAGAGGTCTATAAACAATTCTAGTACAAATACACATAACTTCTGTTCCGGGTAAATAATCATATCCATTAATCTTAATATTCAAAATTAATGATTGTAATATATTCACATCAGTTAGAGCAATATTTAAATTCGGATAAGCATTAAAATAAATTGCACCATAAGCCAAGGTTGATTGTATAGAACCAATCAAAGAATTTTTCCAATTTAAATTTCTACCATCTCGTAATGCAGCAACAAAACTTTCAGGTAAGCCTTTCAATGTTAATGGCTTATAAGCAACTTGAACTAAACCAATATGTAAATAATTGAAATCTTTAGATTTGTAATAATCTATGTCATTTTGAGATAATAGATGGAAAACTCCACTATCTTTGTCCATAGTAAAACTTAATTCTGTAGTTTTCACAGTAGTTTTTCCAGCAAATTTTTCAAAAGTTCCCAATTTATAAATAGCCTCTATATTTACTTTAGGAATCACCCAAGTATTTAATAAATCTTGTTGGACAGGAAAATCTACTTGTTCCTTAATCATATTTTTAATAAATTTTGGTTTATTAAACCAAGACATAAGAACTCAAAAAGTTAAGTGTTAAATAATAACTTTCATAACCTAAATATGATCTTCCATGGCTCTGATACCAAACTTTGACTATCATTCCATTTTCCTGAATAAAATTGTATAACATAATCTCTTTTTTCAACAGGAGAAAATTGAGTCAAAATACCCGCATATCCAATATCTGAAGCATCAGTTTTAACAGTTTTTTCCCAATTTGGGTTAGCCAAAGTTAAACAAGGGAGTTTTTTTATTTTGGATTTTATTTTCTTAACAGCATCAGTGTGAGAATCATTCCAAGCAGGAGGGTTCTTTTTTAGCCTTTCATATAAAATAGCAGTATCTTTTGATAAGTCTTTTATGAACGGAGAAATATAATTTAAACTACCCAAAAATCTTTGTACTTGAGTCTTATTAGTAATAATATCAGGAAATTTTGATCCGAATTCAATCGTCCTATTAATAGGCGTAATTGTTCCTTTTCCAATATTATGACCAAGAAATCTAATATTACTTTGAAAGAGACACATTTTTGGTTTAGAAATAACTAATCCATTTTGAATAACTATTTTTTGAAATAATTCTAAATGTTTGAAATGTAATTCAATATTTTTGGAAAATACTAAAATATCATCTATGTAAACAATAATGAAATCTGTAAAAGGAATAAATATATTATTCATAATCTTTTGAAATTCTGAAGGCGCATTCTTCAATCCAAAAGGCATAACATTCCATTCAAATTGTCCTATTGGAACATTAAAAGCAGTTTTATATCTGTCTTGTTCAGCAATCTGAATTTGCCAATATCCCGATTTTAAATCAAATTTAGAAAAAATGATTGCATCATGTAACCTATTCAATAAATCTTTTTTATTAGGGATAGGATACCTAATCCATTTCAAAACTTTATTAAGAGGTTTATAATTAATAACTAATCTAGGTACACCTCTTTCTTGTTCTGCATGTTTATTAACATAAAAAGCAGTACATGACCAAGCAGAACTAGATTGTCTAATCAAATTCTTTTTCAATAAATTATCAATCTCTTTTTTACACAAATCCAAATATGCAGAATTCATTTGACAAGGTCTTGCCTTAGTAGGAATATTATTCTCATCAAAACAATTTTCATAAGTTAATGTCACCACATGCTTTTTTCTATCCCAAAAAGCACTGGGATGATCATTACAAATATTAGCAATAAACTGGTTTTTTAATAAATTCACTTTTCCTTGTAATTTTGGATTTTTTAGTAAAATATCTATTTCTAATAAAGAAATTTCTTGTTTTATAAAATTGACTTGTTGATTTTTTAAAATTAATTTTTCAACAATTTGATTTATAGACTTAGTAAATGGTTTAGTGATAAAATCTAATTGAAAATCTTTATCATTACAAGTTCCTATTATTTTAGTATGATCCCACCTTTTCAAAGGAAATATCGCATGCATGAATGGGACCCCTAAAATAATTGGACAAGAAATATCTTCCACAATCATAAAACTTTGAGGTAAACAAATACCATTGTTACATAAAAAAGCTTTTGGTAATTTATAATTCAATTTCATTTGACTACCATTAGCAGATCTTAAACAATGAGTTGTTTTATGAAAATATCTTGAAGGTATAAGTCCTTCCTGAACACAATTTACATCTGCTCCACTGTCAAATAAGGCAATGAATTCCTTTCTAAAATTGTAATCAATTTGTAAAGTAATTTTAGTATAAAACTTTTGAGATGTAATAATACTCATTTTTTGTAAAAATTCATTTCTATCTTCACTGAAGATATTTGTCAAAAAAGAATCTTTTGTATGATCTTGGCTAATTTTCTCAGTATTATTATTTTTAGAAATCTCAGTCTCAGAAATCTCAGTTTCATTTGCTTTAGAATTCTCAACCTTGTTTGCTTGTAAATGTAAATCAAAAGTCCTATTATCTTCTAGGCTAGAAATTCTTCTATCATGAATTTTTGACTGATTTTTCAAATAAATAATTTCTTCTTTTAAAATAACAAGTTCTTGTTTTAAATCAGAAATAGTAGTTTCTTTTTCTGGAAAATTTCTTTGGACCAAAATCCTTTTTAACTCGGCAGTTGAATAATAATCAGGTTGCTTCAAGATAGGAGTATTATAAGATATATTGTTTTGGTTGTCAATATCAAAATCATCATTTAAAATTGTATCCAGAATTTTATTTCTTAAATCTTTATCATCTATTTTCTTTAAAATCTTCATAATTTTTTCATCATTAATCATATTCACATTCAAATCCTGAAAATTTGAAATTAAATCATATAGACTATCATCTTTCTTGCAAGCACAAATATCTTCTGAAGAAGATCTATCAGAATCAGAATATAATTCTTGATTATGAAGAATTCTTAAATCATCCGAACTATAATCAGTAGAAGAATAATCAGATATTTCAGAATTAGAATCAGAATCAGAATTTAATAAAATCTTACACAAAGAATCTTTTATTTTTTCATCCAGATCCAAACTCTTAATCTTTTCCTGAGTTTTGCACTCATTCGCATAATGCCCAAATTTACCACATTTATGACATCTAATCCTTCTTTTATAATCTTTCTTACCCTTCTTTTTGTAAACTTTCTTTTCTTTCTTATCCCAAGAGGACTTATCACGAGAAGTGAACTTTTTCTTATACTTTCTTTTCTTGTCATCTTTAGAAAATTTAGAAAACTTCTTTTTCTTTTTTGATGAACCAGGAATATCAAAAGCAAATTGATCACAAAATTCTCCTAATTGCTTCCTTTCATTCAATCTATTCTTTTTGATATGATAATTCATCTTTATATCATTACAAACAGCTAAACCTTCTTGAGTACAAACACTAATAATTTTCCCATAAGTCAAGGAATCATAAGGAATTTTATTATGCGGACCACGTAAATGTTTTCTCACTCTTTCCGCAAAAATCGAAGGTAAACCATCAATAAATTTAGACTTCCAATGCTCATGACTGCAATCATGCAATTCCATAACACGACTTAAGAATACATCTTTATACCATCTAAAATCAGATAGTTGTCTACAACGTAAATTTTGTAATGTTGTTCTAATAGTTTCTGCTTCATCAGTCCATCTACCACAAAAATGTTCAACCATAGTAGTAATCAAAGTATAAACAGCATTTTGTTGTACTTGAGAAGTACTTGTTTGATCAGTAGTCTGATAGGCTAATTGCCCTTCAATTTTAATAACACTAGTAGTATTCATGATAGTATTCTTTTGTTCTTGATTTAAAAAATTATCCCACCAACCTTTAAGTTGGCCAGTGAAACCAGCAACAATCATAGCAGCAATATCACGATCTTGATTTTTATTAATCTTACAAATAGTACTATACATCAACATTCTATGCACAGTAGTAAAAATTTGTTTATCATTAAAACCATCAATATTCCATTCATAAATTTCCTTGCTACTGTAACTATTATTAAAAATCTGATCTCTTTCTTCATTTAAAACATCCATCGGAGTTGGTCTATTGCAATAAAACATCCTTTGAATAGGCTTATCAGCCCATTTTGTATTGATTTTATTAACAAAATCATTTTCTGAAACATTCTGAGTAATAAAATTTTCTTGTTTTGTAGATAAAACAGGTTGAGGCTGTAAATCAATTCCAGTAATATTGGAATAAAAAACAATATTCTTTAGTTTCTCTTTTAAAAGCTGTTCAATTTCTTCAGTAGAATCAGTTTTGAAACTTTTTATTTCCGGAGGAGGTTGTAAAGTATTTTTGACAATTTTTAATTCTTGTTTTGGTTTATGAAAAGCTTCTATTTTTTCTTGTAAAATCTGTGTCTGTTTTAAATAATTGTCTAAATTCTTAATATTCAAAATTAATGACTCCGATTATGAATTTTTTTATGGAATTTTCTGTTCCTTGGATTTACAAATGGACCATTGAATTAGGGAAAGATTCAGATGAAGTACCTTGTTTATTTAGAAGACATTATACAAAATTTTGGCCTAAACTAATCTCAAAAGGATCTGATGGAAAGATGGTTGGGCAAGAGCTATTGGATACTATTAAGACTACAATTACCAAATATGACAAAGAAATCCCAGATGATGCAGAAATGGAAGAAAGTCATTTTAGAAAAATTACTAAAAAGATTCAAATAAAGAAAGGAGGAACATTATCTAAAGAAGAGCTAATTGCAGCTTACATGAAGCAGATTAAAAAAGATATTCAGAAGCAAATTACTGATGATGATGTTTTAATGGGGGATAATTTTGAAGATTCTCAAAGTGTAAATAGTATAACTTCAGAAGATTTACCGGATCTACTCAAGAAGGCTGAAGAAGAGATTTTGAAAATCAAAAAAGCCACTTAAGTTTCTAGAAGGGGCTATTATGTAATTTTATTCAGTTTACTGTAGGATTATTGACTTTTATGTCGGTTACTGTGCACTTTTACTGTGCACAATATTTTCTATAAATAAGGTAGATTTCATTTAGAGGAGGTAGGTTTTTCGGAACTGTTCTCTCTCTTTCTTAGATTTTCCTCTCCCTTCTCTCTAAAATTTCCTTTTGTAATACTACTTGTAATAGTTATTGTGAATAAATAAATCAAGAAGTTCTGGTAATCAGGTACTTTCTATTTCTTTAGTTATATTATATTTTCTATATTATAATTGTGTTTTATTTGTTTATTTGCCCAATGATGGGCTAAATTCATAAGTGTTAAATAATAACTGATATAGCTTAAGTATGATCGGAAAAATTATTTAAACTAACACCCATACCACAACCTTTACCCCTTAAAGGATGTTTTATTACAATAGACCAACTCCGATGGATGTTTTAAATGAAGAAAGAGATCAGATTTTTAATAATAGTTACAGTAGCAAGGAAATTTATGAATGGAATATTGATGGTTTTAATGATAAACAAATTTTTACTACTGTGCATAGAATGTTGATGTATAGTACTATTTGTAAGATTAATAAAAATCAAGATCGTGATATTGCTGCTATGATTGTTGCTGGTTTCACTGGCCAACTTAAAGGTTGGTGGGATAATTTTTTAAATCAAGAACAAAAGAATACTATCATGAATACTACTAGTGTTATTAAAATTGAAGGGCAATTAGCCTATCAGACTACTGATCAAACAAGTACTTCTCAAGTACAACAAAATGCTGTTTATACTTTGATTACTACTATGGTTGAACATTTTTGTGGTAGATGGACTGATGAAGCAGAAACTATTAGAACAACATTACAAAATTTACGTTGTAGACAACTATCTGATTTTAGATGGTATAAAGATGTATTCTTAAGTCGTGTTATGGAATTGCATGATTGCAGTCATGAGCATTGGAAGTCTAAATTTATTGATGGTTTACCTTCGATTTTTGCGGAAAGAGTGAGAAAACATTTACGTGGTCCGCATAATAAAATTCCTTATGATTCCTTGACTTATGGGAAAATTATTAGTGTTTGTACTCAAGAAGGTTTAGCTGTTTGTAATGATATAAAGATGAATTATCATATCAAAAAGAATAGATTGAATGAAAGGAAGCAATTAGGAGAATTTTGTGATCAATTTGCTTTTGATATTCCTGGTTCATCAAAAAAGAAAAAGAAGTTTTCTAAATTTTCTAAAGATGACAAGAAAAGAAAGTATAAGAAAAAGTTCACTTCTCGTGATAAGTCCTCTTGGGATAAGAAAGAAAAGAAAGTTTACAAAAAGAAGGGTAAGAAAGATTATAAAAGAAGGATTAGATGTCATAAATGTGGTAAATTTGGGCATTATGCGAATGAGTGCAAAACTCAGGAAAAGATTAAGAGTTTGGATCTGGATGAAAAAATAAAAGATTCTTTGTGTAAGATTTTATTAAATTCTGATTCTGATTCTAATTCTGAAATATCTGATTATTCTTCTACTGATTATAGTTCGGATGATTTAAGAATTCTTCATAATGAAGAATTATATTCTGATTCTGATAGATCTTCTTCAGAAGATATTTGTGCTTGCAAGAAAGATGATAGTCTATATGATTTAATTTCAAATTTTCAGGATTTGAATGTGAATATGATTAATGATGAAAAAATTATGAAGATTTTAAAGAAAATAGATGATAATGATTTAAGAAATAAAATTCTGGATACAATTTTAAATGATGATTTTGATATTGACAACCAAAACAATATATCTTATAATACTCCTATCTTGAAGCAACCTGATTATTATTCAACTGCCGAGTTAAAAAGGATTTTGGTCCAAAGAAATTTTCCAGAAAAAGAAACTACTATTTCTGATTTAAAACAAGAACTTGTTATTTTAAAAGAAGAAATTATTTATTTGAAAAATCAGTCAAAAATTCATGATAGAAGAATTTCTAGCCTAGAAGATAATAGGACTTTTGATTTACATTTACAAGCAAACAAGGTTGAGAATTCTAAAGCAAATGAAACTGAGATTTCTGAGACTGAGATTTCTAAAAATAATAATACTGAGAAAATTAGCCAAGATCATACAAAAGATTCTTTTTTGACAAATATCTTCAGTGAAGATAGAAATGAATTTTTACAAAAAATGAGTATTATTACATCTCAAAAGTTTTATACTAAAATTACTTTACAAATTGATTACAATTTTAGAAAGGAATTCATTGCCTTATTTGACAGTGGAGCAGATGTAAATTGTGTTCAGGAAGGACTTATACCTTCAAGATATTTTCATAAAACAACTCATTGTTTAAGATCTGCTAATGGTAGTCAAATGAAATTGAATTATAAATTACCAAAAGCTTTTTTATGTAACAATGGTATTTGTTTACCTCAAAGTTTTATGATTGTGGAAGATATTTCTTGTCCAATTATTTTAGGGGTCCCATTCATGCATGCGATATTTCCTTTGAAAAGGTGGGATCATACTAAAATAATAGGAACTTATAATGATAAAGATTTTCAATTAGATTTTATCACTAAACCATTTACTAAGTCTATAAATCAAATTGTTGAAAAATTAATTTTAAAAAATCAACAAGTCAATTTTATAAAACAAGAAATTTCTTTATTAGAAATAGATATTTTACTAAAAAATCCAAAATTACAAGGAAAAGTGAATTTATTAAAAAACCAGTTTATTGCTAATATTTGTAATGATCATCCCAGTGCTTTTTGGGATAGAAAAAAGCATGTGGTGACATTACCTTATGAAGATTGTTTTGATGAGAATAATATTCCTACTAAGGCAAGACCTTGTCAAATGAATTCTGCATATTTGGATTTGTGTAAAAAAGAGATTGATAATTTATTGAAAAAGAATTTGATTAGACAATCTAGTTCTGCTTGGTCATGTACTGCTTTTTATGTTAATAAACATGCAGAACAAGAAAGAGGTGTACCTAGATTAGTTATTAATTATAAACCTCTTAATAAAGTTTTGAAATGGATTAGGTATCCTATCCCTAATAAAAAAGATTTATTGAATAGGTTACATGATGCAATCACTTTTTCTAAATTTGATTTAAAATCGGGATATTGGCAAATTCAGATTGCTGAACAAGACAGATATAAAACGTCTTTTAATGTTCCAATAGGACAATTTGAATGGAATGTTATGCCTTTTGGATTGAAGAATGCGCCTTCAGAATTTCAAAAGATTATGAATAATATATTTATTCCTTTTACAGATTTCATTATTGTTTACATAGATGATATTTTAGTATTTTCCAAAAATATTGAATTACATTTCAAACATTTAGAATTATTTCAAAAAATAGTTATTCAAAATGGATTAGTTATTTCTAAACCAAAAATGTGTCTCTTTCAAAGTAATATTAGATTTCTTGGTCATAATATTGGAAAAGGAACAATTACGCCTATTAATAGGACGATTGAATTCGGATCAAAATTTCCTGATATTATTACTAATAAGACTCAATTACAAAGATTTTTGGGTAGTTTAAATTATATTTCTCCGTTCATAAAAGACTTATCAAAAGATACTGCTATTTTATATGAAAGGCTAAAAAAAAACCCTCCTGCTTGGAATGATTCTCACACTGATGCTGTTAAGAAAATAAAATCCAAAATAAAAAAACTCCCTTGTTTAACTTTGGCTAACCCAAATTGGGAAAAAACTGTTGAAACTGATGCTTCAGATATTGGATATGCGGGTATTTTGACTCAATTTTCTCCTGTTGAAAAAAGAGATTATGTTATACAATTTTATTCAGGAAAATGGAATGATAGTCAAAGAAATTATGCAACAGTAGCAAAAGAGATTTTAGCTATTGTAAAGAGTGTTTTAAAATTTCAGACGGATTTATATAATCAGAAATTTGTAATCAAAACAGATTGTCAAGCTGCTAAGTTCTTATTTAATAAGGATTTTAAGCACAATGTTTCTAAACAGATGTTTGCTAGATGGCAAGCATTATTGGCTCCTTTTGATTTTGAAATTGTTTATAAAAAAGGAATTGATAACAGTTTACCAGATTTTCTTACCCGAGAATATCTTACTAATGATTAATTTTCAGTTTTGTAGGATGAGGCCAAATTGGCCAAGACCTTCCTCTGGAAGGGGAAGAGGAGCAAATCAGAATAGATTTCAGACCCTAGGGCATATTCCAGCCCAGACAAGATTTCTTGAAGAAGGATCATCTTCATCATCATATATAAGACCTTCTTTTGCAGATTACCAGAAATATCTAGATTTTATTGCCAGCAATGCTGGAACTGCTGGGGGTAGCAATGCTACTATTCAACCCACCTCTATTGAGGATAATAAAGATTTTGAACCCCTTAATGAAGATTCTTATGCAGTTATAATTGGGAAAACTGACAATGAGATTTTTGATATAAATCCTATAAAAGAGATTATAATTTATGTTGATAACAAAGATTTTCAATGGAAACACAATCCTTGGATTGTTATGAAAAGGTATTTAAACAATGCATTATTTCCAATGCAAACTTACAAGAATAGATTGCACTATGAAATGATTTTAACATCTACTGGATCAGTAGAAATTTCTCATAACAATACTAGTAATTCTAATAAATCATATTTTTCTTTTTCCAAAATGATTATTAAGAAAATTATTTTACCAGATGAATGGGGACTAAGTACTTTAAAAGATTGCCAGTATATACATTCAATTCAAAAGATGTCAATTAATTATAATTATTGGGATTATGTGGAGGCATTTTCAAAGACTTTATTTTATGAAAATGATGATCATAAGCACTCTTGGTTTATAAAAATTTGTGCTCAAGTTTTTAAAAGTACCCAGATTCCAAGTTGGTTCATTAAATGGTGGTCCTTTTTCGGGCCTTCCCAAGGAATACTACCAGTACAGTTTAAAGAGTTATATCATCAATGGGTAGAGATTTCGCCAAGGATTATGGATTTGGACAAAGAGGACAGATTATACCCAAAGACTCCGATTATGAATTTTTTTATGGAATTTTCTGTTCCTTGGATTTACAAATGGACCATTGAATTAGGGAAAGATTCAGATGAAGTACCTTGTTTATTTAGAAGACATTATACAAAATTTTGGCCTAAACTAATCTCAAAAGGATCTGATGGAAAGATGGTTGGGCAAGAGCTATTGGATACTATTAAGACTACAATTACCAAATATGACAAAGAAATCCCAGATGATGCAGAAATGGAAGAAAGTCATTTTAGAAAAATTACTAAAAAGATTCAAATAAAGAAAGGAGGAACATTATCTAAAGAAGAGCTAATTGCAGCTTACATGAAGCAGATTAAAAAAGATATTCAGAAGCAAATTACTGATGATGATGTTTTAATGGGGGATAATTTTGAAGATTCTCAAAGTGTAAATAGTATAACTTCAGAAGATTTACCGGATCTACTCAAGAAGGCTGAAGAAGAGATTTTGAAAATCAAAAAAGCCACTTAAGTTTCTAGAAGGGGCTATTATGTAATTTTATTCAGTTTACTGTAGGATTATTGACTTTTATGTCGGTTACTGTGCACTTTTACTGTGCACAATATTTTCTATAAATAAGGTAGATTTCATTTAGAGGAGGTAGGTTTTTCGGAACTCTTCTCTCTCTTTCTTAGATTTTCCTCTCCCTTCTCTCTAAAATTTCCTTTTGTAATACTACTTGTAATAGTTATTGTGAATAAATAAATCAAGAAGTTCTGGTAATCAGGTACTTTCTATTTCTTTAGTTATATTATATTTTCTATATTATAATTGTGTTTTATTTGTTTATTTGCCCAATGATGGGCTAAATTCATAAGTGTTAAATAATAACTGATATAGCTTAAGTATGATCGGAAAAGGTAATGACTCTTAATGAATAGCTTGCCTTGAAGGGGTAAAGGTTGTGGTATGGGTGTTAGTTTAAATAATTTTATAGCAAACTAAGCTTAAATCATGGCGTTGGTAAGCCCTAAGAGGGGTGTTCCCGGCATGGTTAGTGAGGGATTATATCGGGTATAAACCTTGTGATTCCGTTGGTAAGTCCTGTATGGCTGGTTAAATCGCCTATGGATGTTCCCGGTCGGGTTTATAACGAATAGTTCTGTGGTTTGCATAAAACAAATTAAACTATATAAATCCCATACTTCCTAAAAGGTCCTACAGCCCTAAAAAGGTCCTGCTTAAAGTTTGGTATCAGAGCCATGGAAGATCATATTTAGGTTATGAAAGTTATTATTTAACACTTAACTTTTTGAGTTCTTATGTCTTGGTTTAATAAACCAAAATTTATTAAAAATATGATTAAGGAACAAGTAGATTTTCCTGTCCAACAAGATTTATTAAATACTTGGGTGATTCCTAAAGTAAATATAGAGGCTATTTATAAATTGGGAACTTTTGAAAAATTTGCTGGAAAAACTACTGTGAAAACTGCAGAATTAAGTTTTACTATGGACAAAGACAGTGGAGTTTTCCATCTATTATCTCAAAATGACATAGATTATTACAAATCTAAAGATTTCAATTATTTACATATTGGTTTAGTTCAAGTTGCTTTTAAGCCATTAACATTGAAAGGCTTACCTGAAAGTTTTGTTGCTGCATTACGAGATGGTAGAAATTTAAATTGGAAAAATTCTTTGATTGGTTCTATACAATCAACCTTGGCTTATGGTGCAATTTATTTTAATGCTTATCCGAATTTAAATATTGCTCTAACTGATGTGAATATATTACAATCATTAATTTTGAATATTAAGATTAATGGATATGATTATTTACCCGGAACAGAAGTTATGTGTATTTGTACTAGAATTGTTTATAGACCTCTTTATACTTTATCTCCTAGATGTAAAATTGCTGAACAAAATCATGAGACTGTTTTGTTTGAAAATAATTTTTCTAAATCAAAAATTATTACTCGTAGATTAATTAAGTGGGAAGAAATAAATTTTCCTACTGAATGGATTATTGAAGAAGCTGCAGTACCTCGTGAGATTACTAGTGAGGAGATTTCTGATATCAGACAAAGTAAAGATGGTAGTGTAACTTTGAGTTTTAAAACCCACGATATCCCAAGACTAACAGATTCCTCTTCAAGATTAACCCGATCTGTATCTTCTTATATTTCTCCAGTAGATTATATTGTAGATATTCCATCAAGGGCTTCAACTTCTCAAATTAGAGATACAAATTTTGATAAAATTATTTTAGATAATAATAATATTGCTAAAGGTGAAGATCGTTTAAGTGATCCTACAGATTCTGACATGAATTTTCCAACTGGTTTACATGGATAGTAAAAAAATTGATTTTAGTCCAGGTTCTCTGGCACGAAAAAAGATTTCTTTAGAATTTTATAGTCCGAAATGGGAAGAATTTAGGAAGTGGTTTTTCTCTTTATTTAATAAAGATGAGACAGAGTATTTTTCTAAAGAATTTTACAAAGAGTTAGAAGGAAATAATATTTCATTGCCATTTGTCCCATGGTTCATGATTAAATATGTGGGATATCATTTGTCAGTCATTGAACATGAGTATCATTTGTCTAATGGAGATATAATGATTTCTTCTTTACCTCCAACTCAGTCTTTTGATATCAATAGAGAGGGTAAAACTATTAATTTTACTGCTTTTGCAAAATTATTTGAAAACAAAGTTGCTGTAACTACTTGTGAACATGTCAATTTGATTCTTAAACAGCAGAATTATGCTAATTATTATTTGAATGTATTAGGAGAGCATGTCATGGCATTGCATAAGAATTTAGACAATTATTTAAAACAGACACAGATTTTACAAGAAAAAATAGAAGCTTTTCATAAACCAAAACAAGAATTAAAAATTGTCAAAAATACTTTACAACCTCCTCCGGAAATAAAAAGTTTCAAAACTGATTCTACTGAAGAAATTGAACAGCTTTTAAAAGAGAAACTAAAGAATATTGTTTTTGATTCCAATATTACTGGAATTGATTTACAGCCTCAACCTGTTTTATCTACAAAACAAGAAAATTTTATTACTCAGAATGTTTCAGAAAATGATTTTGTTAATAAAATCAATACAAAATGGGCTGATAAGCCTATTCAAAGGATGTTTTATTGCAATAGACCAACTCCGATGGATGTTTTAAATGAAGAAAGAGATCAGATTTTTAATAATAGTTACAGTAGCAAGGAAATTTATGAATGGAATATTGATGGTTTTAATGATAAACAAATTTTTACTACTGTGCATAGAATGTTGATGTATAGTACTATTTGTAAGATTAATAAAAATCAAGATCGTGATATTGCTGCTATGATTGTTGCTGGTTTCACTGGCCAACTTAAAGGTTGGTGGGATAATTTTTTAAATCAAGAACAAAAGAATACTATCATGAATACTACTAGTGTTATTAAAATTGAAGGGCAATTAGCCTATCAGACTACTGATCAAACAAGTACTTCTCAAGTACAACAAAATGCTGTTTATACTTTGATTACTACTATGGTTGAACATTTTTGTGGTAGATGGACTGATGAAGCAGAAACTATTAGAACAACATTACAAAATTTACGTTGTAGACAACTATCTGATTTTAGATGGTATAAAGATGTATTCTTAAGTCGTGTTATGGAATTGCATGATTGCAGTCATGAGCATTGGAAGTCTAAATTTATTGATGGTTTACCTTCGATTTTTGCGGAAAGAGTGAGAAAACATTTACGTGGTCCGCATAATAAAATTCCTTATGATTCCTTGACTTATGGGAAAATTATTAGTGTTTGTACTCAAGAAGGTTTAGCTGTTTGTAATGATATAAAGATGAATTATCATATCAAAAAGAATAGATTGAATGAAAGGAAGCAATTAGGAGAATTTTGTGATCAATTTGCTTTTGATATTCCTGGTTCATCAAAAAAGAAAAAGAAGTTTTCTAAATTTTCTAAAGATGACAAGAAAAGAAAGTATAAGAAAAAGTTCACTTCTCGTGATAAGTCCTCTTGGGATAAGAAAGAAAAGAAAGTTTACAAAAAGAAGGGTAAGAAAGATTATAAAAGAAGGATTAGATGTCATAAATGTGGTAAATTTGGGCATTATGCGAATGAGTGCAAAACTCAGGAAAAGATTAAGAGTTTGGATCTGGATGAAAAAATAAAAGATTCTTTGTGTAAGATTTTATTAAATTCTGATTCTGATTCTAATTCTGAAATATCTGATTATTCTTCTACTGATTATAGTTCGGATGATTTAAGAATTCTTCATAATGAAGAATTATATTCTGATTCTGATAGATCTTCTTCAGAAGATATTTGTGCTTGCAAGAAAGATGATAGTCTATATGATTTAATTTCAAATTTTCAGGATTTGAATGTGAATATGATTAATGATGAAAAAATTATGAAGATTTTAAAGAAAATAGATGATAAAGATTTAAGAAATAAAATTCTGGATACAATTTTAAATGATGATTTTGATATTGACAACCAAAACAATATATCTTATAATACTCCTATCTTGAAGCAACCTGATTATTATTCAACTGCCGAGTTAAAAAGGATTTTGGTCCAAAGAAATTTTCCAGAAAAAGAAACTACTATTTCTGATTTAAAACAAGAACTTGTTATTTTAAAAGAAGAAATTATTTATTTGAAAAATCAGTCAAAAATTCATGATAGAAGAATTTCTAGCCTAGAAGATAATAGGACTTTTGATTTACATTTACAAGCAAACAAGGTTGAGAATTCTAAAGCAAATGAAACTGAGATTTCTGAGACTGAGATTTCTAAAAATAATAATACTGAGAAAATTAGCCAAGATCATACAAAAGATTCTTTTTTGACAAATATCTTCAGTGAAGATAGAAATGAATTTTTACAAAAAATGAGTATTATTACATCTCAAAAGTTTTATACTAAAATTACTTTACAAATTGATTACAATTTTAGAAAGGAATTCATTGCCTTATTTGACAGTGGAGCAGATGTAAATTGTGTTCAGGAAGGACTTATACCTTCAAGATATTTTCATAAAACAACTCATTGTTTAAGATCTGCTAATGGTAGTCAAATGAAATTGAATTATAAATTACCAAAAGCTTTTTTATGTAACAATGGTATTTGTTTACCTCAAAGTTTTATGATTGTGGAAGATATTTCTTGTCCAATTATTTTAGGGGTCCCATTCATGCATGCGATATTTCCTTTGAAAAGGTGGGATCATACTAAAATAATAGGAACTTATAATGATAAAGATTTTCAATTAGATTTTATCACTAAATCATTTACTAAGTCTATAAATCAAATTGTTGAAAAATTAATTTTAAAAAATCAACAAGTCAATTTTATAAAACAAGAAATTTCTTTATTAGAAATAGATATTTTACTAAAAAATCCAAAATTACAAGGAAAAGTGAATTTATTAAAAAACCAGTTTATTGCTAATATTTGTAATGATCATCCCAGTGCTTTTTGGGATAGAAAAAAGCATGTGGTGACATTACCTTATGAAAATTGTTTTGATGAGAATAATATTCCTACTAAGGCAAGACCTTGTCAAATGAATTCTGCATATTTGGATTTGTGTAAAAAAGAGATTGATAATTTATTGAAAAAGAATTTGATTAGACAATCTAGTTCTGCTTGGTCATGTACTGCTTTTTATGTTAATAAACATGCAGAACAAGAAAGAGGTGTACCTAGATTAGTTATTAATTATAAACCTCTTAATAAAGTTTTGAAATGGATTAGGTATCCTATCCCTAATAAAAAAGATTTATTGAATAGGTTACATGATGCAATCATTTTTTCTAAATTTGATTTGAAATCGGGATATTGGCAAATTCAGATTGCTGAACAAGACAGATATAAAACTGCTTTTAATGTTCCAATAGGACAATTTGAATGGAATGTTATGCCTTTTGGATTGAAGAATGCGCCTTCAGAATTTCAAAAGATTATGAATAATATATTTATTCCTTTTACAGATTTCATTATTGTTTACATAGATGATATTTTAGTATTTTCCAAAAATATTGAATTACATTTCAAACATTTAGAATTATTTCAAAAAATAGTTATTCAAAATGGATTAGTTATTTCTAAACCAAAAATGTGTCTCTTTCAAAGTAATATTAGATTTCTTGGTCATAATATTGGAAAAGGAACGATTACGCCTATTAATAGGACGATTGAATTCGGATCAAAATTTCCTGATATTATTACTAATAAGACTCAATTACAAAGATTTTTGGGTAGTTTAAATTATATTTCTCCGTTCATAAAAGACTTATCAAAAGATACTGCTATTTTATATGAAAGGCTAAAAAAGAACCCTCCTGCTTGGAATGATTCTCACACTGATGCTGTTAAGAAAATAAAATCCAAAATAAAAAAACTCCCTTGTTTAACTTTGGCTAACCCAAATTGGGAAAAAACTGTTGAAACTGATGCTTCAGATATTGGATATGCGGGTATTTTGACTCAATTTTCTCCTGTTGAAAAAAGAGATTATGTTATACAATTTTATTCAGGAAAATGGAATGATAGTCAAAGAAATTATGCAACAGTAGCAAAAGAGATTTTAGCTATTGTAAAGAGTGTTTTAAAATTTCAGACGGATTTATATAATCAGAAATTTGTAATCAAAACAGATTGTCAAGCTGCTAAGTTCTTATTTAATAAGGATTTTAAGCACAATGTTTCTAAACAGATGTTTGCTAGATGGCAAGCATTATTGGCTCCTTTTGATTTTGAAATTGTTTATAAAAAAGGAATTGATAACAGTTTACCAGATTTTCTTACCCGAGAATATCTTACTAATGATTAATTTTCAGTTTTGTAGGATGAGGCCAAATTGGCCAAGACCTTCCTCTGGAAGGGGAAGAGGAGCAAATCAGAATAGATTTCAGACCCTAGGGCATATTCCAGCCCAGACAAGATTTCTTGAAGAAGGATCATCTTCATCATCAAATATAAGACCTTCTTTTGCAGATTACCAGAAATATCTAGATTTTATTGCCAGCAATGCTGGAACTGCTGGGGGTAGCAATGCTACTATTCAACCCACCTCTATTGAGGATAATAAAGATTTTGAACCCCTTAATGAAGATTCTTATGCAGTTATAATTGGGAAAACTGACAATGAGATTTTTGATATAAATCCTATAAAAGAGATTATAATTTATGTTGATAACAAAGATTTTCAATGGAAACACAATCCTTGGATTGTTATGAAAAGGTATTTAAACAATGCATTATTTCCAATGCAAACTTACAAGAATAGATTGCACTATGAAATGATTTTAACATCTACTGGATCAGTAGAAATTTCTCATAACAATACTAGTAATTCTAATAAATCATATTTTTCTTTTTCCAAAATGATTATTAAGAAAATTATTTTACCAGATGAATGGGGACTAAGTACTTTAAAAGATTGCCAGTATATACATCCAATTCAAAAGATGTCAATTAATTATAATTATTGGGATTATGTGGAGGCATTTTCAAAGACTTTATTTTATGAAAATGATGATCATAAGCACTCTTGGTTTATAAAAATTTGTGCTCAAGTTTTTAAAAGTACCCAGATTCCAAGTTGGTTCATTAAATGGTGGTCCTTTTTCGGGCCTTCCCAAGGAATACTACCAGTACAGTTTAAAGAGTTATATCATCAATGGGTAGAGATTTCGCCAAGGATTATGGATTTGGACAAAGAGGACAGATTATACCCAAAGACTCCGATTATGAATTTTTTTATGGAATTTTCTGTTCCTTGGATTTACAAATGGACCATTGAATTAGGGAAAGATTCAGATGAAGTACCTTGTTTATTTAGAAGACATTATACAAAATTTTGGCCTAAACTAATCTCAAAAGGATCTGATGGAAAGATGGTTGGGCAAGAGCTATTGGATACTATTAAGACTACAATTACCAAATATGACAAAGAAATCCCAGATGATGCAGAAATGGAAGAAAGTCATTTTAGAAAAATTACTAAAAAGATTCAAATAAAGAAAGGAGGAACATTATCTAAAGAAGAGCTAATTGCAGCTTACATGGAGCAGATTAAAAAAGATATTCAGAAGCAAATTACTGATGATGATGTTTTAATGGGGGATAATTTTGAAGATTCTCAAAGTGTAAATAGTATAACTTCAGAAGATTTACCGGATCTACTCAAGAAGGCTGAAGAAGAGATTTTGAAAATCAAAAAAGCCACTTAAGTTTCTAGAAGGGGCTATTATGTAATTTTATTCAGTTTACTGTAGGATTATTGACTTTTATGTCGGTTACTGTGCACTTTTACTGTGCACAATATTTTCTATAAATAAGGTAGATTTCATTTAGAGGAGGTAGGTTTTTCGGAACTCTTCTCTCTCTTTCTTAGATTTTCCTCTCCCTTCTCTCTAAAATTTCCTTTTGTAATACTACTTGTAATAGTTATTGTGAATAAATAAATCAAGAAGTTCTGGTAATCAGGTACTTTCTATTTCTTTAGTTATATTATATTTTCTATATTATAATTGTGTTTTATTTGTTTATTTGCCCAATGATGGGCTAAATTCATAAGTGTTAAATAATAACTGATATAGCTTAAGTATGATCGGAAAAGGTAATGACTCTTAATGAATAGCTTGCCTTGAAGGGGTAAAGGTTGTGGTATGGGTGTTAGTTTAAATAATTTTATAGCAAACTAAGCTTAAATCATGGCGTTGGTAAGCCCTAAGAGGGGTGTTCCCGGAATGGTTAGTGAGGGATTATATCGGGTATAAACCTTGTGATTCCGTTGGTAAGTCCTGTATGGCTGGTTAAATCGCCTATGGATGTTCCCGGTCGGGTTTATAACGAATAGTTCTGTGGTTTGCATAAAACAAATTAAACTATATAAATCCCATACTTCCTAAAAGGTCCTACAGCCCTAAAAAGGTCCTGCTTAAAGTTTGGTATCAGAGACATGTTCACAAGTAGTTACAGCAACTTTGTTTTCAAATAATTTTGCAAAAGCAGTAAAATTAATAGTTTTACCCTCTCTATTGATATCAAAAGACTGAGTTGGAGGTAAAGAAGAAATCATTATATCTCCATTAGACAAATGATACTCATGTTCAATGACTGACAAATGATATCCCACATATTTAATCATGAACCATGGGACAAATGGCAATGAAATATTATTTCCTTCTAACTCTTTGTAAAATTCTTTAGAAAAATACTCTGTCTCATCTTTTTTAAATGAAGAGAAAAACCACTTCCTAAATTCTTCCCATTTCGGACTATAAAATTCTAAAGAAATCTTTTTTCGTGCCAGAGAACCTGGACTAAAATCAATTTTTTTACTATCCATGTAAACCAGTTGGAAAATTCATGTCAGAATCTGTAGGATCACTTAAACGATCTTCACCTTTAGCAATATTATTATTATCTAAAATAATTTTATCAAAATTTGTATCTCTAATTTGAGAAGTTGAAGCCCTTGATGGAATATCTACAATATAATCTACTGGAGAAATATAAGAAGATACAGATCGGGTTAATCTTGAAGAGGAATCTGTTAGTCTTGGGATATCGTGGGTTTTAAAACTCAAAGTTACACTACCATCTTTACTTTGTCTGATATCAGAAATCTCCTCACTAGTAATCTCACGAGGTACTGCAGCTTCTTCAATAATCCATTCAGTAGGAAAATTTATTTCTTCCCACTTAATTAATCTACGAGTAATAATTTTTGATTTAGAAAAATTATTTTCAAACAAAACAGTCTCATGATTTTGTTCAGCAATTTTACATCTAGGAGATAAAGTATAAAGAGGTCTATAAACAATTCTAGTACAAATACACATAACTTCTGTTCCGGGTAAATAATCATATCCATTAATCTTAATATTCAAAATTAATGATTGTAATATATTCACATCAGTTAGAGCAATATTTAAATTCGGATAAGCATTAAAATAAATTGCACCATAAGCCAAGGTTGATTGTATAGAACCAATCAAAGAATTTTTCCAATTTAAATTTCTACCATCTCGTAATGCAGCAACAAAACTTTCAGGTAAGCCTTTCAATGTTAATGGCTTAAAAGCAACTTGAACTAAACCAATATGTAAATAATTGAAATCTTTAGATTTGTAATAATCTATGTCATTTTGAGATAATAGATGGAAAACTCCACTATCTTTGTCCATAGTAAAACTTAATTCTGTAGTTTTCACAGTAGTTTTTCCAGCAAATTTTTCAAAAGTTCCCAATTTATAAATAGCCTCTATATTTACTTTAGGAATCACCCAAGTATTTAATAAATCTTGTTGGACAGGAAAATCTACTTGTTCCTTAATCATATTTTTAATAAATTTTGGTTTATTAAACCAAGACATAAGAACTCAAAAAGTTAAGTGTTAAATAATAACTTTCATAACCTAAATATGATCTTCCATGGCTCTGATACCAAACTTTAAGCAGGACCTTTTTAGGGCTGTAGGACCTTTTAGGAAGTATGGGATTTATATAGTTTAATTTGTTTTATGCAAACCACAGAACTATTCGTTATAAACCCGACCGGGAACATCCATAGGCGATTTAACCAGCCATACAGGACTTACCAACGGAATCACAAGGTTTATACCCGATATAATCCCTCACTAACCATGCCGGGAACACCCCTCTTAGGGCTTACCAACGCCATGATTTAAGCTTAGTTTGCTATAAAATTATTTAAACTAACACCCATACCACAACCTTTACCCCTTCAAGGCAAGCTATTCATTAAGAGTCATTACCTTTTCCGATCATACTTAAGCTATATCAGTTATTATTTAACACTTATGAATTTAGCCCATCATTGGGCAAATAAACAAATAAAACACAATTATAATATAGAAAATATAATATAACTAAAGAAATAGAAAGTACCTGATTACCAGAACTTCTTGATTTATTTATTCACAATAACTATTACAAGTAGTATTACAAAAGGAAATTTTAGAGAGAAGGGAGAGGAAAATCTAAGAAAGAGAGAGAAGAGTTCCGAAAAACCTACCTCCTCTAAATGAAATCTACCTTATTTATAGAAAATATTGTGCACAGTAAAAGTGCACAGTAACCGACATAAAAGTCAATAATCCTACAGTAAACTGAATAAAATTACATAATAGCCCCTTCTAGAAACTTAAGTGGCTTTTTTGATTTTCAAAATCTCTTCTTCAGCCTTCTTGAGTAGATCCGGTAAATCTTCTGAAGTTATACTATTTACACTTTGAGAATCTTCAAAATTATCCCCCATTAAAACATCATCATCAGTAATTTGCTTCTGAATATCTTTTTTAATCTGCTCCATGTAAGCTGCAATTAGCTCTTCTTTAGATAATGTTCCTCCTTTCTTTATTTGAATCTTTTTAGTAATTTTTCTAAAATGACTTTCTTCCATTTCTGCATCATCTGGGATTTCTTTGTCATATTTGGTAATTGTAGTCTTAATAGTATCCAATAGCTCTTGCCCAACCATCTTTCCATCAGATCCTTTTGAGATTAGTTTAGGCCAAAATTTTGTATAATGTCTTCTAAATAAACAAGGTACTTCATCTGAATCTTTCCCTAATTCAATGGTCCATTTGTAAATCCAAGGAACAGAAAATTCCATAAAAAAATTCATAATCGGAGTCTTTGGGTATAATCTGTCCTCTTTGTCCAAATCCATAATCCTTGGCGAAATCTCTACCCATTGATGATATAACTCTTTAAACTGTACTGGTAGTATTCCTTGGGAAGGCCCGAAAAAGGACCACCATTTAATGAACCAACTTGGAATCTGGGTACTTTTAAAAACTTGAGCACAAATTTTTATAAACCAAGAGTGCTTATGATCATCATTTTCATAAAATAAAGTCTTTGAAAATGCCTCCACATAATCCCAATAATTATAATTAATTGACATCTTTTGAATTGGATGTATATACTGGCAATCTTTTAAAGTACTTAGTCCCCATTCATCTGGTAAAATAATTTTCTTAATAATCATTTTGGAAAAAGAAAAATATGATTTATTAGAATTACTAGTATTGTTATGAGAAATTTCTACTGATCCAGTAGATGTTAAAATCATTTCATAGTGCAATCTATTCTTGTAAGTTTGCATTGGAAATAGTGCATTGTTTAAATACCTTTTCATAACAATCCAAGGATTGTGTTTCCATTGAAAATCTTTGTTATCAACATAAATTATAATCTCTTTTATAGGATTTATATCAAAAATCTCATTGTCAGTTTTCCCAATTATAACTGCATAAGAATCTTCATTAAGGGGTTCAAAATCTTTATTATCCTCAATAGAGGTGGGTTGAATAGTAGCATTGCTACCCCCAGCAGTTCCAGCATTGCTGGCAATAAAATCTAGATATTTCTGGTAATCTGCAAAAGAAGGTCTTATATTTGATGATGAAGATGATCCTTCTTCAAGAAATCTTGTCTGGGCTGGAATATGCCCTAGGGTCTGAAATCTATTCTGATTTGCTCCTCTTCCCCTTCCAGAGGAAGGTCTTGGCCAATTTGGCCTCATCCTACAAAACTGAAAATTAATCATTAGTAAGATATTCTCGGGTAAGAAAATCTGGTAAACTGTTATCAATTCCTTTTTTATAAACAATTTCAAAATCAAAAGGAGCCAATAATGCTTGCCATCTAGCAAACATCTGTTTAGAAACATTGTGCTTAAAATCCTTATTAAATAAGAACTTAGCAGCTTGACAATCTGTTTTGATTACAAATTTCTGATTATATAAATCCGTCTGAAATTTTAAAACACTCTTTACAATAGCTAAAATCTCTTTTGCTACTGTTGCATAATTTCTTTGACTATCATTCCATTTTCCTGAATAAAATTGTATAACATAATCTCTTTTTTCAACAGGAGAAAATTGAGTCAAAATACCCGCATATCCAATATCTGAAGCATCAGTTTCAACAGTTTTTTCCCAATTTGGGTTAGCCAAAGTTAAACAAGGGAGTTTTTTTATTTTGGATTTTATTTTCTTAACAGCATCAGTGTGAGAATCATTCCAAGCAGGAGGGTTCTTTTTTAGCCTTTCATATAAAATAGCAGTATCTTTTGATAAGTCTTTTATGAACGGAGAAATATAATTTAAACTACCCAAAAATCTTTGTAATTGAGTCTTATTAGTAATAATATCAGGAAATTTTGATCCGAATTCAATCGTCCTATTAATAGGCGTAATTGTTCCTTTTCCAATATTATGACCAAGAAATCTAATATTACTTTGAAAGAGACACATTTTTGGTTTAGAAATAACTAATCCATTTTGAATAACTATTTTTTGAAATAATTCTAAATGTTTGAAATGTAATTCAATATTTTTGGAAAATACTAAAATATCATCTATGTAAACAATAATGAAATCTGTAAAAGGAATAAATATATTATTCATAATCTTTTGAAATTCTGAAGGCGCATTCTTCAATCCAAAAGGCATAACATTCCATTCAAATTGTCCTATTGGAACATTAAAAGCAGTTTTATATCTGTCTTGTTCAGCAATCTGAATTTGCCAATATCCCGATTTCAAATCAAATTTAGAAAAAATGATTGCATCATGTAACCTATTCAATAAATCTTTTTTATTAGGGATAGGATACCTAATCCATTTCAAAACTTTATTAAGAGGTTTATAATTAATAACTAATCTAGGTACACCTCTTTCTTCTTCTGCATGTTTATTAACATAAAAAGCAGTACATGACCAAGCAGAACTAGATTGTCTAATCAAATTCTTTTTCAATAAATTATCAATCTCTTTTTTACACAAATCCAAATATGCAGAATTCATTTGACAAGGTCTTGCCTTAGTAGGAATATTATTCTCATCAAAACAATCTTCATAAGGTAATGTCACCACATGCTTTTTTCTATCCCAAAAAGCACTGGGATGATCATTACAAATATTAGCAATAAACTGGTTTTTTAATAAATTCACTTTTCCTTGTAATTTTGGATTTTTTAGTAAAATATCTATTTCTAATTAAGAAATTTCTTGTTTTATAAAATTGACTTGTTGATTTTTTAAAATTAATTTTTCAACAATTTGATTTATAGACTTAGTAAATGGTTTAGTGATAAAATCTAATTGAAAATCTTTATCATTATAAGTTCCTATTATTTTAGTATGATCCCACCTTTTCAAAGGAAATATCGCATGCATGAATGGGACCCCTAAAATAATTGGACAAGAAATATCTTCCACAATCATAAAACTTTGAGGTAAACAAATACCATTGTTACATAAAAAAGCTTTTGGTAATTTATAATTCAATTTCATTTGACTACCATTAGCAGATCTTAAACAATGAGTTGTTTTTATGAAAATATCTTGAAGGTATAAGTCCTTCCTGAACACAATTTACATCTGCTCCACTGTCAAATAAGGCAATGAATTCCTTTCTAAAATTGTAATCAATTTGTAAAGTAATTTTAGTATAAAACTTTTGAGATGTAATAATACTCATTTTTTGTAAAAATTCATTTCTATCTTCACTGAAGATATTTGTCAAAAAAGAATCTTTTGTATGATCTTGGCTAATTTTCTCAGTATTATTATTTTTAGAAATCTCAGTCTCAGAAATCTCAGTTTCATTTGCTTTAGAATTCTCAACCTTGTTTGCTTGTAAATGTAAATCAAAAGTCCTATTATCTTCTAGGCTAGAAATTCTTCTATCATGAATTTTTGACTGATTTTTCAAATAAATAATTTCTTCCTTTAAAATAACAAGTTCTTGTTTTAAATCAGAAATAGTAGTTTCTTTTTCTGGAAAATTTCTTTGGACCAAAATCCTTTTTAACTCGGCAGTTGAATAATAATCAGGTTGCTTCAAGATAGGAGTATTATAAGATATATTGTTTTGGTTGTCAATATCAAAATCATCATTTAAAATTGTATCCAGAATTTTATTTCTTAAATCTTTATCATCTATTTTCTTTAAAATCTTCATAATTTTTTCATCATTAATCATATTCACATTCAAATCCTGAAAATTTGAAATTAAATCATATAGACTATCATCTTTCTTGCAAGCACAAATATCTTCTGAAGAAGATCTATCAGAATCAGAATATAATTCTTCATTATGAAGAATTCTTAAATCATCCGAACTATAATCAGTAGAAGAATAATCAGATATTTCAGAATTAGAATCAGAATCAGAATTTAATAAAATCTTACACAAAGAATCTTTTATTTTTTCATCTAGATCCAAACTCTTAATCTTTTCCTGAGTTTTGCACTCATTCGCATAATGCCCAAATTTACCACATTTATGACATCTAATCCTTCTTTTATAATCTTTCTTACCCTTCTTTTTGTAAACTTTCTTTTCTTTCTTATCCCAAGAGGACTTATCACGAGAAGTGAACTTTTTCTTATACTTTCTTTTCTTGTCATCTTTAGAAAATTTAGAAAACTTCTTTTTCTTTTTTGATGAACCAGGAATATCAAAAGCAAATTGATCACAAAATTCTCCTAATTGCTTCCTTTCATTCAATCTATTCTTTTTGATATGATAATTCATCTTTATATCATTACAAACAGCTAAACCTTCTTGAGTACAAACACTAATAATTTTCCCATAAGTTCTCAAGGAATCATAAGGAATTTTATTATGCGGACCACCAAGTTAAATGTTTTCTCACTCTTTCCGCAAAAATCGAAGGTAAACCATCAATAAATTTAGACTTCCAATGCTCATGACTGCAATCATGCAATTCCATAACACGACTTAAGAATACATCTTTATACCATCTAAAATCAGATAGTTGTCTACAACGTAAATTTTGTAATGTTTTTCTAATAGTTTGTGCTTCTTCAGTCCATCTAAAAAAAAAATTTTCAACCATAGTACTAATAAAAGTATAAACATCTTTTTGTTTTACTTTAGAAGTAATTGTTTGATCAGTAGCCTTATAGGCTAATTGCCCTTCAATTTTAATAACGACTAGTAGTATTCATGATAGTATTCTTTTGTTCTTGATTTTAAAAAATTATCCCACCAACCTTTAAGTTGGCCAGTGAAACCAGCAACAATCATAGCAGCAATATCACGATCTTGATTTTTATTAATCTTACAAATAGTACTATACATCAACATTACTATGCACAGTAGTAAAAATTTGTTTATCATTAAAACCATCAATATTCCATTCATAAATTTCCTTGCTACTGTAACTATTATTAAAAATCTGATCTCTTTCTTCATTTAAAACATCCATCGGAGTTGGTCTATTGCAATAAAACATCCTTTGAATAGGCTTATCAGCCCATTTTGTATTGATTTTATTAACAAAATCATTTTCTGAAACATTCTGAGTAATAAAATTTTCTTGTTTTGTAGATAAAACAGGTTGAGGCTGTAAATCAATTCCAGTAATATTGGAATCAAAAACAATATTCTTTAGTTTCTCTTTTAAAAGCTGTTTTTAAATTTCTTCAGATTAGAATCAGTTTTGTCAAACTTTTTATTTCCGGAGGAGGTTGTAAAGTATTTTTGACAATTTTTAATTCTTGATTTGGTTTATGAAAAGCTTCTATTTTTTCTTGTAAAATCTGTGTCTGTTTTAAATAATTGTCTAAATTCTTATGCAATGCCATGACACTGCTCTCCTTGAATACATTCAAATAATAATTAGCATAATTCTGCTGTTTAAGAATCAAATTGACATGTTCACAAGTAGTTACAGCAACTTTGTTTTCAAATAATTTTGCAAAAGCAGTAAAATTAATAGTTTTACCCTCTCTATTGATATCAAAAGACTGAGTTGGAGGTAAAGACAGAAATCATTATATCTCCATTAGACAAATGATACTCATGTTCAATGACTGACAAATGATATCCCACATATTTAATCATGAACCATGGGACAAATGGCAATGAAATATTATTTCCTTCTGAACTCTTTGTAAAATTATTTACGAAAAATACTCTGTCTCATCTTTATTAAATGAAGAGAAAAAACCACTTCCTAAATTCTTCCCATTTCGGACTAAAAAATACTAAAGAAATCTTTTTTCGTGCCAGAGAACCTGGACTAAAATCAATTTTTTTACTATCCAAGTAAACCAGTTGGAAAATTCATGTCAGAATCTGCGCTAGGATCACTTAAACGATATTCACCTTTAGCAATATTATTATTATCTAAAATAATTTTATCAAAATTTGTATCTCTAATTTGAGAAGTTGAAGCCCTTGATGGAATATCTACAATATAATCTACTGGAGAAATATAAGAAGATACAGATCGGGTTAATCTTGAAGAGGAATCTGTTAGTCTTGGGATATCGTGGGATTTTAATCTCAAAGTTACACTAACATGTTTACTTTGTCTGATATCAGATATCTCCTCACTAGTATTGTCAAGAGGTACTGCAGATTCTTCAATTAATCCATTCAGTAGGAAAATTTATTTCTTCCCACT